>JAOTRI020129328.1:0-11528 GCA_028564885.2 Zoanthus sanctaehelenae
ACACTGATACGTCATACATTTTCACTTCCGTATATGTTGCAGTAAAGCTCGCTTTGCAATTGGTTCAAAAACAATGGTTTTTAGTTCAATTAATTTGGCCCAATTGCAAAGCGAGCTTTACTACAACACACACGGAACAGAAAATGTATGACGTATCAATGTCATATGAATCTTTCAGATAAATCGAGCAAAAACTGACCCAAAAATCCCCCTGTCATAACTTTACCCTAACAATTGTCATTTAATTATTCTTAAATCCGCAGGTTGCCAGTTATGAAATTTGTGAAAAATCTTGTCATATTGTGACAAATATCATTTCAGGTACTGCAGATAAAGTTAAAAGGGAGATGTGCGTGGGGGAAGGGGTGGGGAACAATATAAATTGAACATTAACTTATTAAACATGATACAAATACATGCCTTGTACATGTTATCCGGCCAACTCTATTGGCCATTGACAATAATACACTTACATTTTTGGGGCCTTACCACGGAAGGTTATGATGTTGCAGTGTCGCTCAATATCCAGACTAAAGTATGTCACCTATCTGGTCCCCTAGAAGCCGCATCCTACGTTGTCACGAAACGCGTCACTGCTCAGAATGAGGCCCGGATTATATGAAAATGAAGGGTGCTTGCCTAGTCTGTGGGCTGAAACATAATCTTTAGGGCAGCGCGGCATTACATGATAAGAGCCAGTCCGTAAAAAAGTCAGCGAAAGTATCGTATTTGTTCACAATATGGCGGATTGCGAAAATTTCCCACTACATTTGCCAAATTTAACAACTATTAAAGAAAAAAAAAGAACATAATATCAATTTTCACTGAAAGGTTCATGCACATATAAATACTACAGATTCTTGTTGTTTTTTACACTTTCATGGGAGAGTGATTAGAAAAATATTCTGAAATAATAAACGGGATGTCCTAATAAGCTCAGGAGAGTCGGTAAAAAGAAAATTTAAAAATTGTTCCCAACAATTCATTGGGTACTTAGGGACCGGTCAGAAAGTATCTTCTAGAGCTAGCCGGACGGAATTTGTCAAATTTTCAAAAAAATTTTGTGGCCCACCAAAAACTTTGCAATAAAACTTTACGGCCCAACCGATTTATTGCAAAATTTTTACTGGTATACCCAGAAAATTTCACTCACTATAGGGAGACTGAATTTTAGCCAGAGATGCACAATATGGTGAGTACACATTAGGTTTTATATTATAATTTAAGAATCAGTAATTATTGGCGGAACATGGAGTCGATCGTAGTTTTTCTCATACATTTGCTTTAAGTTTGTTGCAATTCTGAGTTTTTTATAAAGGGAAGAGTTTTCACATAAGAGCGATAGACATTAAAATGAGTGAACAAGAATATTTTATTGCTAAATTTACAACAGTGATACAATCTTAGAATTACAACAGCGACACTTTCTATTATAGTTATATACAAGTTGCTGCACATTTTTTAAAATAAAATTTTCAAGTAGATCATATATGATTGAATATAGAATCACAGCTAAGTAGCAAGTAATTTGGGCTGGCTAGCGATGTCGGATTTGTGCGCCTTGGGTCGAGCGATCACGGCCATGTCAGCGGTTTACTAAAAGATAACATATGCAAAGTATACGCATACGGTCGAAACACACACAAATTTTAAAATGAACATTGCAATTGTTCGAGTCGACTCGCTTCGTATCGGTGTCAAATCAATACGTGAGGTTTTTTTAGTACTTTTTACCACTTCAAAATGGGATTATTTTTCCTTGCAATTACCATCAGGCGAAGATGAGTTTGCAAAGTGTGACTTTATTTACTCGAGTAATTAAACATTCATCAAGGTCGCTTTAGCAACATTTCTAGAGGAAAAAGTGTCCTTTTATGAGTCTTTCAGCTTTCTTATGTGCGACTGAGAAACTCTGGTCAAGCGGAGCAATTGGTCTAGAAACCCCTCGGCAACTACAAAACCTGGTGTGGTGGAACAACATTCGTATGTTGGGAATGCGAGCCATGAAAGAGCACCACGATTGTAAACTGGGAGACTTTTTTGACAAAGGCTCGCACTTTACTTTTGGAGAAAGATCAACAAAAACCAGTAATGGTGAAACTGAAACGCCTATAAAAAAAAACGAAAATATAGTAACAAGATATTTTGTCTTGACGGTGACAGGAAAGATCCATACTGAGCACTCAAAGAATTTATATGTCACCAACCAGAAGGCATTGACAACTTTTTCCTTCAGGCAATTGATTCACCAAAAACCAACGTGTGGTACAAAAAATTGCCTTTGAAAAAGGAAGGCATAAGTTTATTAGGAACTAGCATGCATCGACAACTAACCCCATAGAACAGCTTGCAGTATCAGGATCTCAGCAAGGAGGAGAGCAGGTTCATGTCAGCAGTGCTGGAGCCATATTTCACTCTTCTGTGCTGAATGGTTGCACAATAAATGTTCAGTATTGTGGTTATTAGTTATTAGCCATTTTTAAAAGGATTTGTATGGAGTTATTGGAGCATATCTGTGGTAATATCCCGCTGACAATTTGCACTAACATTCTGATTTTTCGGAAGGATACATTTTTAGTCTTGATCTCTCGGATGACTTTAACAAATCTCACAACCTTACAAATTTTAAGTTTTGTAACGTCACACTTCACCACTCTATTGGCTCCGTGGCCGCGCCACTCCGCCAGTATGGAATACATTTTCTCCCAACTAGCCTGCAATATAACGTGGGATCACCGGCTCAAAATAGCAATTAGTTTATAATAGATTGAAACATTTGAATTGTTCTTGTAAATAAATTATAGATATATTATATTCGTTCTATTGCTGATGCTCAGTGTGTATGTACGTTTTTGATTTATTTTTGTTTATTAATTTTGAACTCAACAGTTTACTTGAAGTAAATAAACAAATGATCCATACGGTAGGATTGGCTATGGACATCGACTCTTTGATACTTTTTATCCATACAAAAACATTTTGCAGTTCGGATATCGCAGCACTTCATTCTCGATAGAAACTGCTAGTACTATCAAATTTATAGTCTTTTCACTTCGAGGGCATCTGATCATAGCGGAGGGGTAGGTTTGCCGGGGAGTTTGGATAGTAATGAAACAACTAAAAGCCAACAAATTATTTATATGATATATATTATGAAACTGCATGATGGAAACCAGCAGCAAGTAAGTGCAGACTGTACAGTATTTTTATATCCTGTCAAATAAACACAACATTTTTCGGTTTAGAAAAAAATAGGTTTTGGTCAGGGTCTTATAGAAAGTGTGGATTATACGAAATTAGGCACACACTCCGTTTCTGTGTTTCATGGCCCGCCCGTCATTGTTAGATATATTTGATGGCCCAACCAGATGGACAAGAATTGTTTCGTGACCCCTCCATATTCCCTTCAATCCTTCCCCCTAGGAGATACTTTCTGACCGGTCCCTATAAAAAGAGAGAGAATATACAGGCGAAGAACTTAAGATCGGATATCTACAATTATTTAGAAACTAGTTTCAGTTTGGAAAATTCAATTTCCTCATATTTTTTCAAAAGACCCCTATGGTAAACTATTTTCGAAAATAGCAATGAAAGTTTCGGGCGATTTTAATTTTGCGAGAAAATGGGAAAAGTTTTAAATGGCAATCAGGGGCCTAAAATTACCGTTCGTGACCGCTGTAAACACACAGAAAACATACAATTTAAACAAACTCGTACTCTAAAGCTGTATGCCGCTTGAAGTTGATTTTGATGTATGTTCTCAATCAGTATCTAGATTCCCTGAAAACGTAAAAATATTCATATGATTTATAAATTTTGTTTGTTGTTGTGATATCAAATTAGTTCCGGTTGTTTGAGTTCTAGGCTTCCGGTCACGTGTGGACCAGCATGCCTCTAGGCATTGTTTTTTGTATTTAGTGTCAGTTAAAATTGCGGAATAAAACCATTTGTTTTATTCGAGCACTGCTGTCGTTATTTGTGTCTAGATAGAGCACAACATGGTGTCAAAAAATAGAAAAAAAAGTCAAAAGAAGACAAAAACACGCAGTGGAGGCCATTCGATATAAGCTTCGTCAGAACGAAAATAAGGCCGGCGCGATTAGTTTCAAAACACCAGAATTGAATTGGGACGCCACAGACCTCGCAGATGAATTAGCAAAAATCAAGCAATATTTCAACCTGATTTTTCACTACCCTCACTCAAAGAAGTCGGACAAAGAACAGGTGTCGTTCATTTTACTCTTGATTGGTAGGCAGGTAATTGATTGCTATAATACCTAGACCTGGGACACCGAAGACGACAAAGAAAAACCCTCGAAAATTTGGGAACAGTTTAAACAAAAAACCGAGGAGTCAATTAATGATTTTTTGTCTCGCCGCCGCCACAATCAAGCAACTGAATGCAAGTTTAGAGACTCGACGGAGTCTGACGAAAGACTCATTGAACAAATAATAATCGGAACGAAGGAGCCAGGGGGGACAATAAGCACAAAAAATGCCCAAACTGTGGTGGTAAGCATGCTGAATCACGTAATTTCTGCCCTGAAAATGGTTCAAAACGTAATATGTGTTGGAAAAGTAATCACTGGGTACGAGTGCCGCTCAACGCCCCAGATTGAAACACGAAACCGATATCGAGGAAATCATAGAGAACGTTCCCACTCTAGACCAAGAGGTCGACAAAATAGAAAACTATCACCAAACTCCAGTGATCTGAGTGACCAGTTTGAGTCAATTACCTCTGAAACCATCACAGTAAATAGCATTAAATCCTTCAGAAATGAACTTTTTTCATCTATAAATATAAAACTACAACTAACGACCACCGACATACAGCCCTTCGAGCTAAATTAGACACTGTAGCCCAGGGAAATCTTCTACCCTTGAGATTATATCGTCGAATGTATCCACTCAACCTCACAGCCGAGGGATACCCCAAACCAGAAATCCTAGAGAAATCAACAATAAAGCTGACAGCATATGGAGGCACCCAGTTAACTCTATATGGAGTGAGTATAACACCTTGTGAAGAAATCAAAGGTTCCATTTTTTTGTTACTGAAGCCGAGGAGCCTGCGATATTAGGCTGCCAACATCCCTAGAGCTTAATCTTGTAACTCTGAATTGCTTGGTAGAAACAAATCCATTGCCTGAAGCCAAAGCTACCACACCAGCCTTGAAACTCATTGTACTCGAAATGTTTGGATGGAATCGGAAAATTTCAAAGCCAATATCACATCACCAATGATTTTTTAATGCCACCTGTGATACATGCCCATCGAAGAGATTAAGACTGAGTTGAATTAATGGCATGGAAAGCAAGGGCATCATAACAAAGTGAAAGAAGGCGAACCGACTGCCTGGGTCAATAGTTTAGTCTATCTACGCAAATCTAATGGATAACTACGAGTATACTTAGATCCTAAGGACTTGAACAAAGCTATTTGGCAAGAACACCATGTGGTACCCACTCTTGAAGAAATTTTACCCAAGCTAACCGGAGCCAGTTATCTCTCAACCGTTGATGCCAAATGTGGGAACTGGAACGTTCATTTAGATGAGCAATCAAGCTTTTTGACCCTATTCAACTCACCTTTTGTCCGGTATCGATTCTTGAGAATGCCACTTGGGTTGAAAATGTCTCAAGATGTGTTCCAGGCCTAGATCGCTCAAAGCTTTGAAAGCTGTGAGGGAGTAAATGAAATTGTTGATGACATTGTTATCTATGGCACAACAGAAGAAGAACACGATCGGCAACTGCATGGCATGATGTCAAAGTGTAAAAGCACTGGCTTAAAGCTAAATCCAGACAAATGCAAAATCAAACAGAAAAAAAAAATTCTCTGGCATAATCTGCTGCGAAGAAGGAGTGCAGCCATACCCTGATAAAGCTCTTCATAATATGGCACCTCCATCTTCCACACAAGACTCTCCAAAACGTTTAAGGTTTAGCAACGTTCATGGGTCCATTCATTCCCAGCCTCAGTTCACTGTCAGCCCCATTTCGAGAACTTGTAAAAAAGGTAACACATTTGAGTGGACACCATCACATCAAAAAGCCTTTGAAACAATTAAGACCAAAATCAGTGAAAAGACCATCCTTGCTTATTATAATTCAACAAAGAAAATTGTGCTCCAAGCTGACGCATCTATGAAAGGCCTAGATGCAACACTTATCTAGGAAGGTACACCCATTGACTGACACTTAATCACGTTATGCCAACATTGAACGTGAGCTTTTGCTGTCGTATATGGGTGTAAGCGCTTTCACACATACCTATATACGGTCAGTAATTTGTTGTCGAAACTGACCATAAGCCATTAGAATTAACCCTTAATTCTCATATGAACATCTGCAAACCATCCAATCAGAAAAAGCCAGACCCTGAGCTTATGGCCTTATAGGAAGGAATATAAACTGGCTGGCAGACAACTATCAAGAAATTGCATGCCATAATTATCATTATAAGACCGTACTGGACAGAAGACAGATAAGAAATATCAATTGAGGACAGTTTGCTTTTCAAAGGTCAAAGAATCATTGTACCACAATCACTACGGAGTGAAGTTCTCACAAGGCTGCTCACCAGTCATCAAGGAATGGAAAAGACTAAGCTTTGAGCAACAACTTCAGTATTCTGGAGAAATATAAGCAGAAAAATTGATGACATGACCCCCTCTTGCACGGTGTCCCAAGAATTCTATCCCAAACTGTCCAAAGAGACACTTATTCCGACAGAAGTGCTACTAAGGCCTAGTATACAATAGGAACAGACATCTTTCTCTTTGATGATGATGAATATTTGATCCTTGCCGACTACTACTGCAAATATCCCTTTGTGTGGAAGTTACCTCGTAGCCAAAGCAACAGCAAAACAGTCGTGAACTTTACCAAACAAATCTTCAGTGAGCAATGAGTTCCAAAAGTGGTAGGATCAGATAACGGACCACACGTCCAAGGACATTACCCTGAGTTTGCTGAAGATTACGGGTTTTGACATACAACTAGCTCACCGCACTACCCACGCAGTGATGGTTTTTTTGTTGAGAGTCAGATTAAAACTGTTAAACAAACACTGAAAAAAGCAAAAAAAAAACTCACATAGACCCAAATGTGGCTTTACTCTGTCTACGAGCTACACCTGTTGACAACGAACTTGCAAGAACTCCTTCTAGGCTGCCCGGTACAAGACAATTTACCAAAGAAAATCTCCGGTAGTGCCGAGAGTGAGGATGTTATTTTAAACCTTGAGGAGAAAAATGCGAAACAAAAACCCTACCATGATCTGCATACCACCAACCTACCCATCCTTAGACCGGGGCAACAGGTAACAATAGAAAACCCTAGAACACACTTGTGGGAGCCTGCTGACTTTCAAGAGAAAATACAACATTCCTCGATCTTATGTCGTGACAACACCAACTTACGGCAAAATCGATCTCAAATCCGTGAAAGATACCCAAATTACAGTTCGATCTCGACCAAAAGTCACCAAGTTGAAAATCAACAATCCAAAACAAAGTCTCAACCCCCACAAGCAAAGGGAGAAACTAAAGGACTTACTGGACCATATGTAACCCAATATGGCAGGTCCATAAAAACACCAAAGACGATGGACAGTTGGACATTAAGACAATAATATTGATATATTCTGTTTTTGTTGCTTGTTGGACTACAAAATTATGTGTATTTAATTTAAGGCAATATATATTTAGCTATATCCAGGACATGTTGTATATGACACTTATACTTTTAAAAACAGAAATTTAGTTTTCCAATTGATTATATTGTTTGAGAGAAAAGAGGATATTTTGATATCAAGTTGGTTCCGGTTGTTTGAGCTCTAGGTTTCCGGTCACGTGTGAACCAGCATGCCTTCTGGGCATTGTTTTTTGTATTTAGTATGTTAACTTGAAATGGCGGAATAAAATCATTTGTTTTATTCGAGCACTGTTATCGTTATTTGTGTCTAGATAGAGCTTTGGAAATTTTAGAACTAAAGAACTGCCACTCGATGTCATCTCTCGCGGTGGATGGTTAATTCCACCAGTTTTTAAATAGTGATATCTTGCACAGTATGTTTTTTCTTGCCTGATTCTTAATATGGTTAAAGTCTAGTAGCATATATTTATTGTGTTAAAATATCTAGCGTGGCCCGCAAATACCCACCCGTTGAGAACTAAAAATGTTTGGTTAATTTTCACTTGAATAACTGAAATTATCAGTGTCACGTGTCATAAACGTTTACCTCGAAATAGAATTATGATAAAAAAATTCACAATAATATTGAAGAATTGGGCCTTAAAAATGAAAGCTATGGCAATAGAAGGTATTATAGAATAACTTTATTCGGCTATAAGCAGTCATCAAGATCTGATAAAAAAACGGCTGACCCCTGTCGAGAGTCACAGTTTATACTAAACATAGAACGACCCGTTAAAGTAAAAAGCACCTATATACGCGAGTTAGAATAAATAATCGAGGGGTTTTAAAGACACTAAAATCCACAATCATTGATGGCAGACAACTCTGTTCCAAAGGGAAAGCAAAATACAATATCAAGACAAATTTACCCAGCCTGCAAACCACATTACTTTTTAGGTACAAATTTCAGCCGACCAGATGTCTCCAAAGTACCATCCCCTCCCAGATTGGTTTCCAGTGGTTATCATTTCCTTACCTTCGACTGGGAACAGTACTTGACTAACACTACCCCTGTGGTGTACATACTTGAAGTTACTAGAAGACCAATGAATAAATCAAACCCAAAATTGTTTTATCCACATTATGAAAGATATCGGCGGGTGAGTTATGCATATGAATAGCCTAATAATAATCATGATACTTTGTTTAACTTCAATTGCAAAGGAAGTGGTTGCCCATTCGTCCTGGCCAGAGGCCAATGTTTAATTGCTCGACGCCTCAGATCACGACGTGAAAGTCAAATTTGCAGAGAGAAGAAAAACGGAGTACCCGGAGAAAAACCCTTGGAATCAGATTGAGATCGACAAATCTCAGCGTACATGCCGAGCCCAGGAATTGAACCCGGGTTGTTGAGGTGGGAGGCATGACTGATGACCACTATGCCAACTGAGCTCCCCCACGTGTTCTCATGTAACTATGTAAAAAAAGTAAACTTCCGAAAATTACTTGATACTTAATTCTAAAAACATTAGAATTTCGTCTTTATAGTATGGTATCCTGTAATAAACTTTTAAAGAAACTTCATTATTGTCATAAGCTCTCTGAAATGTGTAAAGAACATATTTGGTTTCCGTGCATGTCTCTTCTCTCTTATCTGCTGTTTATTTTCTTTAAAATGATTGGTGTACATAATTGCTTAAAATATATTAACTAGAAAAGCACTCAGAGAGCAAGGGATACAGTTTGTATCAATTTATATGATTGTTCACCTTCTGTAGGCGGTGAAAACAACTTACAAAATGGAAAAACTTCAGTCGAACATGAGTTACTCTGTCAGACTTGCAGCTGTATGCATAAATGGGACAAGCAATTTCTCCGACCACAGCAGGTTTTACACAACCAAGAGTAAGTGGTACAAAATTACTTGAAAATTACTCAGACGAAAAGCATCCTTGTCCTCTATGCTTAGGATAATTTTATGGTCAATCAACTGCCGTACGCATAAATGTTTTTTAGGGTTGCTATTTTAATTACTCAGACGAAAAGCATCCTTTTCCTCTGTGCTTAGGATATGGTCATTCGACGGCCGTACGCATAACTGTTTTTTGGAGTTACGAACTTAATTACTCAAACGAAAAGCATCCTTGTCCACTTTGCTTAGGATATGGTCAATCCATTGCTGAGCGCAGAAGTGTTTCTTGGGGTTAGGAACTTAATTACTCAGACGAAAAGCATCCTTGTCCTCTGTACTTAGGATATGGTCATTTCACGACCCTAAGCAGAAATATTTCTGCCTATCTTAGGTTTACGAACTTATTTACTCACACAAAAAGCATTTTTGTGGTTTGTGCTTAGGATATGGTAAACCGACAGCCGAACTCGGAAATGTTTCTGGGGGTCACGAACTTACTTAGTTAGACGAAAAGCATCCTTGTCGTACGCAGAAATTTTTCTGTGGGTTGCGAGCAACAATTTTTGGGACGCCCCCACCAGATATGACGTCATTTTATCACAACTTCTAATTCATATTTTCAATGTTATGCAAAAATAAAAACAAAAATAACTATGTCTCTGTTGGTTATGTCAGCTTAAACTGAGCATGTCTGTTTTTGAAGTTCAACATGTAACTGTGTTTCTGTTGGTTATGTCTGCTTAAACTGAGCATGTCCGTTTTTGAAGTTCAACATGTAACTTATTTCTTTTGGTTATGTCTGCTTGAACTGAGCATGTCCGTTTTTGAAGTTCAACATGTAACTATGTTTCTGTTGGTTATGTCTACTTGAACTGAGCATGTCCGTTTTTGAAGTTCAACATGTAACTTATTTCTTTTGGTTATGTTTACTTAAACTGAGCATGTCCGTTTTTGAAGTTCAACATGTAACTTATTTCTGTTGGTTATGTCTGTTTGAAGTTCAAAATGCATGCGCGTTTCAAGTTCGACATGATTAGGAGCGGCCGTGGTTGACGCAGTTTGTTAGTTCCCTTCCCTCTACAACCAATTTCCCGTTCAATCATTGACTTTGTCGAGATTCGAGTATTTATTCGACCTTAATTTCCCGTAAGCTAATTCTGCTAGCTCTGTGTAACAATATCTGCGGCATACAGGGAGCTAACATGCGATGGATTAGTATTACATCCAATCAGAGACTATCTCTTCTTTTTGCACTACAGAAACCGGAGATAAGCGCCTGCTCCATCGGCCAATTAGGTGGTAAAAGACTTAGCTTAGATGGATTATTGTTTAGCATTTATCATTGATCAATAACAAAACGGCGTCAACAACCTATAGTTTTTACCATTTTAAAGTAGCAAAGAAGAACAGACACATATAGATGTATTATGAAGAGTGAATATGTATATATGAAGATAATACGTTTTATGTATGCCCTCTCAACTAGGCTCTTGCGACATAGAAGCACAGGAGAAAAGTAAAGTGAAGGATAAGTGCAGTCTTGTTCACAACATTACAGTATTACTTGATTTTATTCGTCCAAACAAATATAGAAGTCCTCAAATCAATATCACAATTCGTTGGGTTCCAATCGAAGGTAAGTCGTAAGTATTTTTAGGGACCTAGGATGGCTTTTCCATTTACACGGAATGGCATTAAAAAATAAATTACGCACTGGTGTTTTAAAAATTATTCCTCAAGCCCGAATGGGCTCTGAGTCAATAGCCCGTGAGGCCGAGAAAATACATAAACACTCAATCTCGTTCTCAGAGCCACGATCCTTAAAGACAGTACCACTGATCGAGAACTCTGGGACAGTCCATTTGAAAACCCAACTGGATTGGCTGGTTTGTTTACCGAATGGGCTATTCGGACTCAGAGGCCATGAGGGCGAGAGGAATAATTGTTTTAGTAAAATCCAACTAGTTGGTCA
>JAOTRI020129350.1:0-11526 GCA_028564885.2 Zoanthus sanctaehelenae
AAAATTTCATCAAAAAATCTAAGGCCAAACATCGTTGATTTTCCTGGTCAAAAAACGACGCAAAACGGTATTTTTTTCAATTTTTGCACTTCAACTAATGAGTTTCTGCAGAAATGACAGTTTATTCTTGCATTACTGGCTTTCCAAACTTAAAGAAACTACTAAAGTTTGATTTAAAACCAGAGTGGAAACATAGTTTTCTTGTTTAAGAAAGATTGAATTTTTTAACTCAGTACCATACAGTGTATAGGCAGTTTAATGAGGCCCTTTTACGAGTCAAAGTGTTAAAGCTCTGCTTTTGAAATTTGAATTGTTTGGAGCTGGTTTATTTTAGTGGGTCCATCCATTCCATTTAAAGTTGAACAATATAATAATAATATGCAATGACTTCACAGTAAGCAAGTTTATCCTCATATTATTCTCACAAATTAAGGTAGCATTTACATGTAGACAACTAAAAGTTTTATCTGGCTATATATTTTTGTCTGGCTATATATTTATCAGGCTATATTTATATCTGGCTATATATTTATCTGTTTTGAAACGTTAACATGTAAACAGTAATCGACATAATTATGATTTTTTAGGTTAGCTAAAGAGCATGCACCTAGCTAATTGCTGAGCCTGCGATCACAGTGGTCTCTGTGCACCATTTTTCAGGACAGGACACTAGCAGTGACGTAAGTGTTTACAAAAGTACTAGTATCCAGCTTCAACCGTTTACACAAAAATGTATACCCAGCATTAATTTTGAGAACCGTTTTCAAAAATAGCCAGTTATATTGGCATTTATGTGAGGCCTAAACGAATAAAAAAATGTACATTCACAAAAATAGCTGGTTTATACATGTACAAATGCTGCCTAAAACCAAGGACGCATAAACATGCATACAGTTAATTTATAAATTATTTACTTATTTACATATGTCATATCACTTGCATTCCCACAAAGAAGACAATTTTTTGCAAGAATGGTCCACAGAATAATAATACAATAGTAAAATAACAATAGTCACTCTCAAACACAAATGTACACTAACTATAAAAGTTCAAATTACAGCGTCCAATTTCTCGCGAAAACATGAAACAGATGGTTCCTCAACTATTTCAAACGACAGGCAGTTTTTGGAAGGGAAGACATTTTGTAGTAGTTAATTAGCCTGCAATCGTGGCACCCTGGAGGCATGTCTTTACCAATTACTACTGGGGCTGTGCACTGGTACAAGAAATGTAGAAAAACTTACTGCTATCAGCTTCTACTAAAGTATTTTGGATTTTATAAAACATAACAGCCTTGACTTATTCCTACATGCAAACAAAAAAATACATACACAAAACACTCAAAACATTTTCCATATTGCTTACCTCTACCCCAACACTACCCAGTAAGTAGAATTATCCCGATATAATTTATTGCTAAAACGCATCCTTGTGCTAACTTGATATTTGATTACCTGTGCTTTCCGATCGAACTAGGGAGTTCAACGAGAATGTTGTTTCGCAGGTCCAACCATTTTAAACTTGGTAGCTTTTGAAAAAGTTCATCCGGAATCGATGAAAGAGCATTTCCTTCCAAGTACAGAAACTAAAAAATACCATAAGCTTGTCAGTAAGCTAAAATGCAAAAACTAGTTTCATGGCAAATTTCTGGGCAAATTTCTCGTGTAACTTGGCTATTACACGAGAAATTTTTAGCATTTAAATAAATCATCTATTTATGCGCACAGTGACCTTGTTTATCATTAATACTGGGCTATTAACAGTTTTATAATTCATACTCTCCAACTACAGATACTTCTTTAGTTGACTTCAGTAATTAGCACCAGCAGTTCAAAAGTGAATTAATTTTGATAAACTAAAAAAATATCAAATCGAGACTACCTTTGCGCGCCTTCGAGTAAACTAACCTCAAGTTGGGGCAATTCTAAAATATCTGTAGGAAATACATTCAGCCTTTTCCTATTCAAATCAATGGTATTACTTCCAAGAGCAGAGGCCGTGTTTATCAGTCGTTCAACTTGGTCTTTGTAACCGTCTCCAACAGCCATTTCAGAATGGCTTTTCTCCTTCCTCCCATTCAACCGATGTTGTCGTGGTAACAAGGAGCCAGGAGTTGGCCTCGTTTTCACGTCCGTGATTTCAGTCAGGTACAAGTTTTCTCTCGACATCTCGTTTGTGTATTTATTTTAAAATTTGTTGCTCAACGTCGAGTACCGGCAGCAGCGGGTAAAATAAAAAGAATAAAATAGTTTCCATAAAGTGATAATTTTCACGCCATAAAGTGAGGACTAAAGATACTCATTATTACTGGACACATTTAAAAAATTTTATTACATGTAAATTTAGTTTACATTTCAAAGTACAGTAAATATATTGGATCGCTCAGTTCATAATTACGCGTTCTTTTAATTTTAGTCCTTGGCAGTATTTACATGATGCCGGCAGGATCTAGATTAATTCTTTCCTGTACGAGTTCGTCCCGTTTTCATACAAATCATTGCATTCGTTTACATGATGCTTCAACATTTTTCTTACCAAAATGTCTCATTCCGGAATGAATTCGCATCCTGGTTCTCTCGCCGGATCAAAATTTTCATTCCGGAATGAACTGCAATTCGTTCCAATACATTGTAAAGACTGTACGAGTTCATTCATACCGGTACGAAAATGAATGCAAAATCGGATTTCCGATAGACTGGAACGAGTAGAGCATGCGCAATAAACCTAAGGCTAAAACTTTGTTATAATAAGCCAGTTTCCCAATCATGCGCAGAAAGCACAAACGTGCATGGAAGCGAGGCTTATCATCTTTGACGGGCCTAACTCGTGTTGAGCAATGGCGGATAGTACGGAAAATCCAAGTTGTAGTGAAAAAAAGAGGAAAAAATGGCGTTCTGGAAACAGTTGCTGTGCAGCAAATTGTTCTTCCAGAGAGGGCAGAGACCCATTGAAGTTTTATCGGATACCGAAGGACAAAAAGCGAAGATCTGCATGGCTGAGAGCAATCAGTCGTGTTGAATTACGTGGTAACAGAAAAGTGCAATGGAAGCCGTCAAAGAACTCACGTCTTTGCAGCAAGCATTTCGAATCTGGCCGCAAAAGTAACAATCCCTTGTCACCGAATTATCTCCCTAAGTTATTCTCACACAAAACCCCCAAACTGCGACAAGAGCGACGGACTCGAGTGAGTAGGAGGCTGTTCTGCGAAACTAGTAATGACTGCGAAAGGTATTTAAAATTTATAAAGTTCTACTTCTGTCTTCCTTTAAAAGCAGAATTGATTGTCTTTTGTGAAAATCTGCTTTGTTGAAAATTTTATGCTGTGTGTATTTTTAACAAATTTAATGTTGAAACTTAATATGGTTATAGTGTCTCTACAAAGGAAATTGAACCTGCTGCATCCACTCCAACAGCTACTGATAGTGTTTGTAACAGAGAGAGTGACAATTATCCACCAGATTCTACTTCTGGGTAAGTTGTTGTGATGGTCGTAGCTTATTTAACCTGCAGTTTATTTAAGAAATTAGTTTATAGTAATGGTTCTTTAAAATTTAAAACTTATATTTTTTTTGATGAAATAAATTAAATTCTTTTCACCCATTGACATTGTTAACATAAAAATGCAAAAAAATAAAACTATATACAAAATATACATAAATTTAGTCATTTTGTGTCTAATTTGGAGCCTCGAAAAAAACCTATTTGCCAAAATTATGGATATTTTGCATTGCCTTTTGCCATTTACAATTAAGTACCACAAATCTTAGTTATTCACTTTGGTATCTAATAAAACTTAGTTAGAATTCACAATGTAAACTTTCTGACATAGGAGTCTTGCCAGGCTCTGGAAACTTAAAAGTAAAAGCTTGCCAAATTTCATTTATTGCATATTACAGCTCTGAACCTTTATCCTATTGAGCACTCTCAAATCCAAGAAGTTTTAATTGTAAATATATTTGTAACCAGCTATTATTTTATTTCAGTTTTACCATCCAACCACAAATAAAACCTAAACAGCAGGACCTGAGGGAAATGCTGCAAACTATCTCACCAGAAATACGCCTTGCAGTCCTTCATCAAATTGGGAAACTTGAAAGAGAAAAAAAGGAACTGAAAGAAATTTTAGAAGAAACTAGGGACAAACTTGTTACACTGAATAGTATCAAAGACGATCCAGCACAAATGAGATACTACACAGGATTTGTGAACTATAAAACATTCTTGGCTCTTTTCAAATATCTGGAGCCAAAAGCAGAGGTTATGAGATATTGGCGTGGTGGACAGGAATCTGCCAAAGAGACAAAAAACTATACAAGTCGTAAAGAGAATAAGTTAACTAAGCTAGAAGAATTTTTCATGGTGATGATGCGGCTTCGACTTGGTCTGCTAGTTGGAGATATTTCTAAGAGATTTGGAATTTCAACTGCTGAATTTTCAAAAACATTTACAACTTGGATTAATTTGTTATACCATGAACTGACAGCATTGTGCCAGTTTACATCAAAGGAAAAGACAAAAGAGTCAATACCAGAGCAATTCAAAAACTTTGGGCACACAAGAGTAATTATTGATTGCACTGAACTTTTCATTCAGCGACCTTCTTCCCTGGAGGCCCAGAGACAGACATTTAGCAATTATAAACATCATAACACTTTTAAATTCTTGCTTGGGATAAGTCCAAATGGAGCAGTTATTTATGTTAGCAGAGCATGGGGTGGACGTGCTTCTGATAAGCACATAACTAAAAATTCTGACTTTGTGAGCCACATTGAAGCAGGTGATGGAGTAATGGCTGACCGAGGTTTTGACATACAGGCTGAGATGACACCACTTGGTGCACAACTTATTATACCTGCCTTTAAGGGAAGTCACCGGGCTCAGATCTCCTCTGAAGAAGTAATGCAGAGCAAGAGGGTCTCGGAAGTTAGGATCCATGTTGAACGAGCCATTGGAAGAATTCGAACTTTTCATATTTTGGACACAGACATGAAACTTAGTATGAAGGATATTTCAGAGCAAATATTCACAGTGTGTGCTTTTCTGACAAATTTCCAGTCTCAGTATATCAAGTAGCAGTAGGATAGAGAGTTTAGTTTGGTATTTGAAAATATAATTTCTTGGTTTCCATCTGAAAACTTCTTTCATTTTTTTGCTGGTTCAGTTTAAATTTTTGAAATTCTTGTCCCTAATTTTTTATTTAATTCCAGGGCATAACTTTATTGCTATTTTTTGTATGAGTCACATTTGAAAACTGAGATTTTGAACCTTGATTTTTGAAAATATTTCCTTTTTTAAACCAAGCATGGGGGAACAGCAGGGCTTTTAAATATTTTGACAAACATAATCATTACAGATGTTAAGATATGTATATATACTGATTTCAATAAGAAAAAAAACATTCAGCCATTCTGTGTATGTATTTCACTTTTTCCCTGTTTCTGATTTTTTGACCAGATAATTTTTTTCAAACCAATTATTTTTGAAAAAAAAAAGTTTAATTTTTGTATCAGTTCTTTAATCAGATGTCAGAAAAATATTTTATTTCTTGGGGTTGTTCAACTCTATGCCTCCCCTTCCCCCTTTCCTGATCTTACGAAAGAAAAAATATACTGGTTTGAAAAAAATAAACTGGGTGTAAAAGAAATGAACCATACCAACACTAAACCACAACATTGGTACATACAGTTAATCAACATCCTAACATTTGAATACTGTAGGTTGGTAACTAAATAGTTCTAAAATAATAATAATTATTGTAATCCCATGTAGTTGCTAAAAACTAGACCAAACATTAAGTCTAGTTCTCCCTAGAAACACCAGTACTCTTTGAATGATATTTGAACAGTTCTGGATAAAGTGGGTGTTTTTAATGGACTCCCACTTTATTCTAAACTGTTCAAATATCCTTCAAAGAGTACTGGTGTTTCTAGTTCTCCCTAGAAACACCAGTACTCTTTGAAGGATATTTGAACAGTTCGGGATAAAGTGGGAGTCCATTAAAAACACGCTTGCTAAAAAGTTCAGCAGTTAAAAACTGCCAGTAAAATGAAAAAAGCTTCGATTTCAGTCTTTCCCAATAATTCTTATCATAATCCACTCTGACTACTACAATGTCAGTTTTGTTGTTTACATCCACAAAGACAACAAAGTCAGTCCACCTCCGTCCAGTAACGCCCATTTGTCCTTGTATCTGTGCATAGTACCTATGATTCTTGTTTACAGTGACAGTATTCTCTTCCTTCTTCAAATAAAACTGTTTACGTGTGGAGATGAGTTCTTCAACTGTGCACACTTCCTCTGAATAGGGGCACTTAATCTCCAAAAGCCCAAGTGATTCATTTGAGCTTAGGTCACAAACAAGACCATCTGGGCTAGCACCACACCATGGATAACTTGAGGCCACAAAGAGCCCACAACTTTCAACCACCACAGGACACCCGGTCATTTCCTTGAAATCGATATAGGCCTTTCTAGCCTTTTCTTCAGTTATATATCCATGCATCATTGCAGGGACTCTGTGACGTTTCTCAGGATTTTCAGTAGTTTGATATTTCATAATTTCTTTGATTAGATTATCTGGAGGTGTTGTCCTTCTACGTACATTCACATCACCAAATTTAGATGCAGTGATGCGACCAACTCTATGATAGAACCACAGTGGATTCTCACTCTGGCCTTTTGTTAGTTTTTCAATCTCTCTTACATCATCTTCAGTTAGGGACTGTTTTATGGCAAAAGATTTGAAACACTCTTGATACACTTGGTCACTGAGGCTTGCATCTTGAGGAATTTCCTTAACAGCAGATTTAAACAATATGTCTTGAGCCTTGGAGATCTGTTCAGAAGTTGAAAGCCCTTGAGTTCTGAAGTCTGTTGTTGCTGGGTCTGGAATTCTTGAATAAGATGTAGGGGTAGTTAATTCATGCTGTGTATTCACCTGTGACTGCAGTTCATGAATAGGTAAAGAAACTGGTGTTACAGGCTCAGCTGATCCACTTTGTGAATGCCGGAGGGGAAAGCGAGACAGTTCTAAGTTAAGCATAAATGGACAATGGGGATTTGCTTCTGACAATGCAGCTTTCAGTTTGCAAACATCTTCCTGCCACACAGTTCTATGATATAGTGCCCTAGGATCATAGTTTTCAATTGTTGCTCTGAATTCTGCCTTATTTTCTTTTCCATATTCTGGCTTGTATATTCTTATATCCTTTAAAGGGACTGGTTCAACCTATAAACAAAATAACAGAAAAAATAATTTGTATTACCCAAGTTGGAAAATCTCAAGCTGGTTTCACTATACTTAGAACTACATCCTACAACTAGTAGTACGTCAGTATTTATTTAGTACAAAAAATGGCATATCCAGTACTTGCAAACTGAGATACTAGCACTTGAAAGATAGGTTTAAAAAATTTGACATAATTGCAAATTAAAGTTTCAAGTAATAAAATAATATCTTTGAAACAAGATGAAAATAATAATAAAAGTAAAAATAAATAAAATGATAGTAAAACTTTTAAAGGATCAATCAAAGCACAGACACAAAGCATTTTCAAATTATAATATAATAACAAACCTTGCGGCCTTTTGGTTTTAACCAGGCACATATCTTTTCAGTGCATGTCTTGGCATTAGGGAGTGTCTGCACCCCATTGGCCACAATGGCTTCTAAACCAAACAGAAGAGCTGCTACATGAGTGCAAGCTTCCCCAAGTCTGAAAAAATCAATTACAGTAGCTATATTTAGCAGTTCACTGAACAGCTTATCAGTTTATCACAAAAATGTGATAGAAAAACAAAGAGAATCTTTAACATAATATTTTAAGCTTATAATTTTATAGCAAATCAAGAACAGGTAAGATGATTGGTAACATACAAATGCAATGATTTCATTTTAGTTAACTTACCCTGCAACACAAACACAGTGGCCTCCATAAACTTCCCCAGTAGATTTGTTCAGGCAAATAATAACTTTATACTTTTCTGTGGTACTTTGGGAGGGCACACAGTCACATCTTCATAAAAAGACAAATAGAAGTATTAGTTTTACAACTAATAACAACATCAAACCTAACAATTGTAAAAATGTTTTGTTGTTGTAAAAGTAATAAATAGTAACAAGTGTTGCCCGTGGTCAAAAAACGTCTGGTAACTATGGGCAATAAGTACCAACCATCACAGGGAAATAGAAAATAGCTTGTATACCGCTGTTCAACAATCCTGTAAACTTCGTGTTTCCACAACTTTCACATCCCTTATTGCATTCCTTACAACGTAGATCAACAAACATAATCACAAAAAGTGAGTATTTGAGAAAACCTAAAGGACAGTATAAATTTATAAATCCTGGACTTCTTCAGCTGTCATTTATAAAATTACAACGATCCAACGATAGTGTTATGAATAACGGGGAAAATTGCAAAAGTAGGGGTTGATATTAAATACAAATTACTGTCTTACCTGAAGAAGCAAAATGGTAGTAAATTGTGCCAATGAAATTCTAAGTTGTCCAGATGGCCTTCCTCGAAGAGAGCAAAGGATCGCAAGGTTTTATATGCTCTCAAGCTGTCCTGATCGTAGGTCTTGTCCTTTGAATAAATTAAATAGTTTTTTAGCTTTTCCAGATCAAAGGCTGGCATCTTCCTACAATCTTTGACCCAGTTTACCCGTAGCCTATTCAGTGGAGTCACTTCATTGTATGATTTTCTTAAACTCTCATCGAGGAGAAGTCTAATGGGCTGCTGGCCATCTCCTGCTCTCTGACTTGTCGTTGTTATGTTCAGAAACGCTGCCACTCTGTCTTCTAAAACTAATCTAGTTCCACTAATTTCTAAACCAAAATGGCGGCAAAGCTTCCTCAGCTTCCGAATCCCAAATTTCCTAAGCTCTCTGTAACTCCTGGGCGTTTGAATTGTCTCATTTCTCTCACCATAACTCAAATTCTCCGTACCATCCGCCATTGCTCATTGCACGGTTGGCCCGTCAAAAATGCTAAGCCTCGCTTTCATGCACACTTGTGCGTTCTGCGCATGATTGGGAAACTGGCTTATTGTTCAAACTGGCAAAACCTCCCAGTAGTCAGAGGGTTAAAGGTCCTTTGTAAAAATTTTAAGCGAGAAAATCAAATAGGATTTGAAAGATTTTACAATTGCTTGTATTAAACGTCCAAGTTGCAAAAGTGTCTGAGCTCTGGAAAACGTTTCTCTCCGAGTCGCATCAATAGGAAGTTTTCGTATTCAAGTTTGTACATGTATCAGTTAAAATAAATTGAAAAAGGTTACTATTTTAAACCTGAATAGAGGTTCGCAAATCATGCTAAAACAGTAACGTATTGACGAAACATATTTGAAACTCTTAAGCTTTTGATTGACTTATTTTTGTGGTTAACTCTAACAATTATATTATGAAATGCATGGAGTTTTAAGGTCCTTTGCAGAATTTTTAAACGAGAAAATCAAGTAGGATTTGAGAGATTTCGCTAGCGTTGACCGTTTTACTGTTAGGACATAATGGAGAACCTTATTTCTTTGCTTGTATTAAACATTCAAGTTGCAAAATTGTCTGAGCTATGGAAACATTTTCTCTCCGAGTCGTATCAATGAGAAGTTTTCGTATTCAAGTTTGTACATGAATCAGTTAAAATAAATTGAAAAATGTTACTATTTAGAGTTTCTAACCTCGATAGAGGTGCGCAAATCATGCTAAAACAGTATCGTATTGAGGAAATAAAGTTTAAAAACTCTTAAGCTTCTGATTGACTTTTTTTGTGGTTAACTCTAGCAATTATTGTATGAAGTGCATGGAGTTTTAAGGTTCTTTTATAAAACTTTTAAGTGAGAAAATCGAATAGAATTTGAAAGATTTTGCAATTGCTTGTATTAAACGTCCAAGTTGCAAAAGTGTCTGAGCTGCGCAATATTTTAAACTCCGAGTCGCATCAATAAAAGTTTGTACATGAATCAGTTATAACAAATTAAAAACGGTTGCTATTTTTAACCTGAATAAAGGATATTAGAATAAGAACTTCATTGAAAATGACTTAAGGTTCTGATTGAAAATTAAACGGTGAAGAGTGACAATTGTGGTTTGTTCTGGATTTAGTTTTAAGATCTGCTGTACCATTGTTCAATAGAAAAAACTAATGGCATTTTAAACATTTTGTTTGCAGTGGCCGGTTTGCAGTTTTCACTTAACAGAGCAGTTTTATTGTATTTTTTGGTCTTAAAAGCTTAGGCTGCACGAGTAGCTGAAATGAATAGGTACTCTTCCCTCTCGAGTTTGCACATGTATCAGTTAGCATTTTGAACCTGATTACCGTTGCGCAGAGGATATTAGAATAAGAACTTGTTCCTTTGTACACAAAATAATTGAAAATGATTTAAGGTTCTGATTGAAATTAAACGGTTAACACTGACAGTTATGGTTTTTTTCTGGATTCAGTTTTAGGATCTTCCGTACCATTGTTCAATATAAAAAACTATTGACATTTTAAACATTTTGTTTACGGTGGCCGGTTTGCAGTTTTCATTTAACGGACTAGTTGTATTGTATTTTTTGGTCTTAAAAGCTTAGGCTGCACGAGTAGCAGAAATGAATAGGTATTTTTCCGTATTGAGTTTGTTAATGTAACAGTAAGGAATTTGAACCTATTTACCGTTGCGCAGAGGATATTAGAATAAGAACTTGTTGCTTTGTACACAAAATAATTGAAAATGACTTAAGGTTCTCATTGAAAATTAAATGGTTAACACTGACAGTTATGGTTTGTTCCGAATTCAGTTTTAAGATCTTCTGTACTATTGCTCAATATAAAAAACTAATTGCATTTGAAACATTTTGTCTGCGGATGCCGGTCTGCTATTTTCACCTAACGGAGAAATTTTAGGCTGCACGAGTAGCGGAAATGAACTGGTAAACTTCTTTCTCGAGTTTGTACATGTATCGGTTAGCATTTTGAACCTGATTACCTTTGCGCAGAGGATATCAGAATAAGAATTTGTTGCTTTGTACACAAAATAATTGAAAGTGACTTAAGGTTCAGATTGAAATTAAACGGTTAACACTGACAGTTATGGTTTTTTCTGGATTCAGTTTTAGGATCTTCTGTACTATTGTTCAATATAAAAAACTATTGACATTTTAAACATTTTGTTTGCGGTGGCCGGTTTGCATTTTTCACTTAACGGAGCAATTTTATTGTATTTTTTGGTTTTAAAAGCTTAGGCTGCACGAGTAGCTGAATTGAATAGGTACTTTTCCGTATCGAGTTTGTTAATGTAACATTAAGCAATTTGAACCTGATTACCGTTGCGGATAGGATATTAGAAAAAGAACTTGTTGCTTTGTAGACAAAAAAAGTGAAAATGACTTAAGGTTCTGGTTGAAATTTAAACAGATAACACTGACAGTTATGGTTTGTTCTGGATTCAGTTTTAAGATCTTCTGTACCATTGTTCAATATAAAAAACTATTGACATTTTAAACATTTTGTTTGCGGTGGCCGGTTTGCATTTTTCACTTAACGGA
>JAOTRI020129360.1:0-11526 GCA_028564885.2 Zoanthus sanctaehelenae
ATTATAAGTCGAGGTCGTTTTTTGAGCCCATTTTCATGTCCAAAAAATTCGACTTGTACACGAGTATATACGGTAAGGGTGATAGAGGATAGATAATGTCTTGATTTGCACAGGACACTAATTACTTAAGATGTTTTTTTCTACAATAGCATTAATATGTGGTTTCCAGGAGAGATTTTGGTGCACAACAACTCTAAGAATTTAGTGTTTTCAACTCTAGAAAGTGGAACACCATTGATATTTATGTGATCAACAAAGATTCCAATTGTGTATTTATGATTTTCAAAACTATGATAAATGTTATTGACAAGCTCAAGAATGGCCATATAAGTAGAATAATGCTGACGAAAACCATATTGGTGATGACTTAGAGTTTAAATTTAACAAGAAAATCTGAGAGTCGGGAGTAAAACAATTTCTCAAGAACTTTAGGTAGACAAGGACGAATGGAAATGGGCCTGTAGTTAGCAAATAGAGAGGAATCATTACAATTAAAGATGGGTAAAATTCTGCCTATTTTAGTTGATCTGGGAACACACCTGATGAGAAAGACAGATTAAGGATATGTAATAGGGGAGGAGCGAGAAAGCTAATGGTTGCTTTATCGGTAGGATACAAAGGACATCTGTACCTTCACTTCCAGTGTTTTTCAGAGAAAAAGAACAGAAGAGACCTCCTGAGCTGAGGTTGGGGATAGTATTGGCAAAATTGTTAAGAAAGAACTGCTTGTGAGACATTTGGCAAGGAGGAACTTTGTTGGCCAAGAACTGCTTGTGAGACATTTGGGACGGAGGAACATTGTTGGCCAAGAACTGCTTGTGAGGCATTTGGGAAGGAGGAACATTGTTGGCCAAGAACTGCTTGTGAGCATTTGGGAAGGAGGAACATTGTTAGCCAAAAACTGCTTGTGAAACATTTGGGAAGGAGGAACATTGTTGGCCAAGAACTGCTTGTGAGACATTTAGGAAGGAGGAACATTGTTGGCCAAGAACTGCTTGTGAGACATTTGGGAAGGAGGAACATTGTTGGCCAAGAACTGCTTGTGAGACATTTGGGAAGGAGTAACATTGTTGGCCAAGTTATTAATAAAGTAATTATTAAATTTGCTAGCTATTATTAATGGCTCTAAGTAAGTATCATTAGCATCTTTCATTGAGGAAAGTAGCAAATGTTCAGTTCTCTTTTTTGATATAACTTGTTTAGTGACAGACCAAGTTTTTTTCATATTAGAAGTAACTAAAACATGTTTCTCATGAAAGTACTTTTCCTAGCTATTTTGACTAAGAAATTATATATGTTTCGGAACTTTTTGTATTTAGATCTATTGACTGGAGTTGGATTACTTACAAATTGTTTACAGAGAGAATTTTTCCTTTTGCAGGAGGTTTGGAGACCATGGGAAAACCATGGTTTTGAAAAGTGTAAGAGTTTGGAGTCAACAATTTTTATAGGAAATGATTCATTATAAATGGGAATGAGGTATCTAGAAAAAGCATTATAGCAATCATTAATTGAATTTATGCTGTAGAGAAAAATGCTGTGTGACAGTTTCTGCCAGTTTAGATTGAATGAAATTTATTCATATTTGATGAATTAATTAACATATTTGTTTTTTACATGGAGAAGGGATAGTAAGACGTTTGAGTTGTGTAATTACAAAAACAGGAAAATGATCAGATAGGTCAGTATAAAGGATACCACTATTCATATTATATTCAAGGTTATTAGTAAAGATGTTGTCAATTAGAGTAGCTGTGGCAGGTGTTACACGAGTCGGTTTAGAAACAACTGGGTAAAGACAATTAGAATTCACAAGGTTAATGAAGCCATTAGTGGCCTGGTGGTTTTCATTGAGAATATTTATTTTCAACTCACCCATAAAACAGGACAGTTCTCAAAGCTAACAGTTGATAAGATGGAACTAATAGAGATGAATTCAGTAACAGAAGTAAATCGGAAGCTATGCAAACTTCCACGAACGAAGAACTAGTTTATACTCTTCGGACGAAATGACTTCTTTTAAATACTTTGAGAAACGTTAAAAGCCACTGGATTTGAAGTGCCAAGTTCTCCGCAAGCGAAACGCTCGTCCTCTTCTGTCTCCGTAAGTTCTCGAGCTGCTTGTGGTCTGTTTCCTTTGCCGTGGTCTACGACCAGCTGTTGGCAAAACTTCAGTCGAGAGCTTAAAACTATCAGCTTCGATGACATTAACATTGCAGCCAGCTTCATGCAAGGAACGCTGAATACTTCGCTGAAACGATGTCAAACTGCCAGGTACGTACTCTATACCGTCAAGTTTCTTTATATATTTTTAAAAAATTTGCACAAAAACAAATTCAGTTCTTGCTCCGGGATGTTACTAACTTCTCTGTTTTCGTTTTCCTTGAGACAAAAACGCTTAGATGTTTTCATGTCACTTTGCATTACAATTTTTGTATTTGTCGGTTTTTGTTGAGAAATAAATTTGTGAAACTCGTCTATGTTTTCTTTGTTTTGACTGTGCGACTCCATGCTCCACGCAATTTTTTTCTTGCTGGAACAAAGCGGGAAATCCAAGCGGGCAAGATCGGCCTATCTTGCCCGCTCTCTTAACCAATCAGAACACAAAATTCGTCTCATCTTGTCCGCTCAGCGAGCCTGCCATATAATAAATAAATTTAATTGAAACATGATAGCTTTAGTAGACACGGGTTTGAATGTCCAAGATTTATTTCTGGAACATTGTGTGACCGTAACTATTCCACCGTTCACAAAAGGAAAAACACATTTTACAAAAGTGCAGGTTGAACAGGCTAAAACTGTTTCAAGGGTACGCATTTATATAGAGCAAGCCGTTGGCCGTCTTAAGGAATTCAAATTGCTATCAAATGAACTTCCTTTAAGCATGCTTGATTTGGCTGACTATATCTGGGTTCTTGCTGGAGCAATAACAAACCTTCAGAACTCAATTACTTCCAGAAATGCACGCATATGCAAAAACAACAAATTTAGTTTTAAAATCATTGTAAAAAATGCAAAATTTTCAAAAATTTCAAAACTTTGCGAAAATTAAAACATTTAATTTAGATTTCATCAAAATTCTGTCACAAAAACTACCAAATTTTCAAAATTTGCAAAAAATTCAAAAATTGCAAATATTGCAAATGTTAGCACAGCTCAGCAAAAACTTCAAAAATGTCAAACTTGATTAATATTTCATGCGAGGCCTGCTACAAAAACTGCCAAATTAGCAAAATTTGCAAACTTGACAAATTACAAATTTGCCCAATTTTTTGAAAATTTGTAGTTTTCACAGAGATTTGCTAAAATTTACAATTTTTGTAAGTTTGCCTTTTTTGCAAAAAAAAAGATTTAGCAGCCTTAAATGAAATTTTGTTGCAAATTTTGCATTTTTTACAGAATTTTACTAAAATTTGCAATTTTTGTAATTATGCCGACTTTTTTTGCACACTTGAGCTAAAATTTGCATTTTTTTTAATATGTTGCAATTGCATATCTGGACATACCTTTAAGAACTAACAATAGAATTAAGAAGCACAAGAGGAAGAATTAACTACGTCTTTAAGAATTGACTTAACAATTACTTTAGACAAAATTTTCTTTTGAAAAAGCTCTGGATATATGTAATTATTAAAGAAATGTTCAAATTTTGTCACATTTTCTTTGTAATTTGAATTTCTAAGAAAGTGTCCTTTATGGTGTAAACATAAAATTACCTTTCTTCTTACTCATACACAAACAGCTGATGTTGAACTTGAGTAAAATATCTGCATGTGGTTGTTATTTAGTTGAACCCCTGCGAGACTTGAATTCCCTGTTATGGAGCTGGATGTTAATAAGCAGCATTCATTTTCCTTGACGTACTCTGGTATAGATTTGCCTCTGTGTGTCCGTGGGCATTTGCTTTCAAACAGTGTATCTGGGCAGCAATTGCACTTACAGTAGCCATCAGGGCTTGCTGTTATATATGGGTATTTTTACTGAAATAGCAAGACACCCCCCTCAGTACATCTAAAATTCTTATGTGTTGCTTTCATTGTCTTGCTAAATGACTTGCGAGCCAATGTCTCTGTCTGTTTGCCCCTCTGAACTGATTTGCTCTTTACCTCTGGAAGGTAGCCACAGATTTCAGCACAAAGAGTTTCAGCAGAAATTTCATTCTTTACTGTCATGTCTGCATTATACTTTACAATTACATCATGTGTCTTTGAGGAAGTAATTCTGCTTATTCTGTATTCCTTCCACTTTGGATCCTTAGATTGCTCTCTTGTAGAATTGCTGACAAGATTAGCTTCCTCTTAAGATATTCGCATTGCTTTTTTCACGACTATGCATTTCTTCTGAAGACTAGCATTTGGCAATTGTTTGTTAATCTTTATCACCATATCTGGAATAGTAGGTGGAAAACAGACAGAGTCAAGCGATTCTACTTTTTTTGTTTGTACATGATCAGATTTTATAAAACATATCACTGCACATTTTCCAGTAGTTGCCACAGCTATTTTCTCCCAATCTTCTTTCACAAAGCTTGGGCGCTCTTGGATCAAATGAACTTCTATTCAGGCGCCCCTCCTTTTCTGAAATTTCGAGACCAGCTATGACCTTCTTGACTTTCATATTTTTAGTCTTATCAGCCTGATGAATTTTTTCGCTTACTTGTTTTTCTCCCCACTGTTGTTTCCCACTCTTACCTCATATTCAATGTAATATAATAAAGAAGATACAAGTCTGCAGCTCTCTCCATATCCAGCAAGACAGCCACATTCTCCAGTAAGAATGTCTTCATTAGAAGTATTTAGGCAAACCCATACAGTGTACGAATTTTCTCCGATTCTTATCTGCGGGACAAACTTTCCACGAGCATAACAAAATTTAAGACAGTCTGAAATGTTGTTGTACTCGACATCCGAGACATGCCCATTTTCGTTGAGATTTTTCCCCTCTTTTGCAGATTTCCTATCATTACTCTTTGACAGGTAAGTTTCGATGTCGTTCATTGTCTCATCGGGAAAGTTATGGCTTCCACTTACCCTGTTTGTTAACGATTCCGGGAGAGGAAGTGAGATTTCGTCAATAAGGAGCTTTTCCTTTCGCCTTGCATTGATTTGAGCTTCGTCTTGTTCTTTTGTACTGCACAATGGCAAATCTAAACGATGAGCATGGTAAGCTTTTGAAACCAAGTCGCGTTTTCGAGAGTCACTTGTGATAACAACACGCCGACTTTTCAAGTAATTTCTTAGTTTTTCAACATTCCATGCATTTAGCTTTTCGATGTTGAACTCCTTTTTGTTTTGTTCTAACCTGTTGGCCATGAATAAGCAAGTAAAACTTCAAAATCTGACAAAACGCTCTTACATAAAAGAAAACTACAAGAAATTTGTTTTGCTCCCGGAGAATCCCATAATATTCTATAAACTTAATTAATTTAATATGGCCACCGTATCGGTAAAAAGGTCTATTCGTATCCCGAGTTGCCTTCTTCTGCCCTCCTTGATCGCACTAGCAAGAAAAACAGCTCTTCATTTGTATTTCCCGCCATTTTATCCGGCATTTTGGTAAGTTATAACCGCTGAACGCTCTTGTTCACTTTTCTAATTAAGTGCGACGTTATTTGGTTCGACGTTTGATTCAATTGCCGAACTTAATTACTTGAGTCGACCCTAACAGGTATTAGGTTCGGCATCTGACAAGATCGACGTTTGAACTGGGCCTAAGATTGCAACCATGTGTAACCCTGAGTTACTGCTAATTGGCGGCTTTCGAACAACTAGGCCCATATAGCCAAAACGTTTAGAGTTGAGCATTGCTTTGAAACTTGTTGGCTTGAGAGAGGAGTGTATGAAAATATTGGACATTTGATATTCAACTGTTCAGGTGTTGCTGCAGCAGCGGATTCTACGACTTACCTTATAACCTTACCAACCTGGAGTGCATCAACATATGCGGCTGGCACTATTATATCCTACTATCACGAAGAAAACCGGTATAAAGATGAACTCATTTTGCCTGGACCTACTTCGGAAGAGCTCAACATTTACGTAAGTTAAGCTTATAAGTGAACGTTATTTTGGGAATTTTAGATCAGGTTTTGATTGAAGCTTCCATTTATAGAACCATTGGCATCCCGCCAACAATTCCATGCTTCCAATAAATCCTAGCAAAGGATGCACGCACTTGAAGTGAACATTATAATCAATCATGGTAGACTTAATGGGTAATGCCTGTCATTAAGTGACCTTAGCTCCTATTTCAATGGCTTCTAGGTAGCTACTAGCACGGTTGTTCAATCTATATTTGAGTTCATCTTTATAGCCATAGTACCCAATAGGGTTACTTCAAGTTAGCTCCTAGCACGTTTGTGATATCTATACTTGAGTTTATCTTTATAGCCATATTACCCAATAGGGTGACTTCAAGTTAGCTCCTAGCACGTTTGTGATATCTATACTTGAGTTTATCTTTATAGCCATAGTACCCAATAGGGTGACTTCAAGTTAGCTTCTAGCATGTTTGTGATATCTATACATAGAAGATATTGGTTCTCGTACTATTAATACTACTAACTATAGATACTAACGTGGCCTTATGGTCCATATTAGTGGCTTCAGATAAGTTAAACTAGTATAGATACTAACGTGGCCTTAGTGTCCATTTTAGCGGCTTCAAGTTAGCTACTAGCACGGTTGTTCTATCTATACATAGAAGAAATAGGTACTCTTACCATACTACTAGTATAGATACTAACGTGGCCTTAATGTCCATATTAATCGCTTCAGTTTAGCAACTAGTACAGTTGTTCTATCTATACATATAGAAGATATAAGTACTCTTACCATACTAATAATATAGACACTAACATGGCCTTAGCGCCCATAATAGTGGCTTTAGGTTAGTAACTAGTACGGCTGTTGTAGCAATCAGATGTTAACTATCAATGATTACATAATAGACACGTGATTATTAGAATTAATAGAATATCAGAATATATAGTTTAGATTGCAATGCACGAGAGTCTTCTCTTTGTTATAGATTATTATTATACTAGTTTGTGTGATTGTGATCACCACACAAACAACGAATAACCACGCTAGGACAGGCTGTCAGTTGCAATGTGACAATGGGATGATGTTTTAAGTTTGAGCACAAATGACCATCCAAACTAGGAATAACCACGCAAGGCCTGGCTGGTCCGGTGCAATGTGGCAATTGCCCGAAAAACATTGCATACTGTATCAGATTGATCATTTTTTTAATTTAAAATGATAAGGCACTGAATTGCATTCGTCAATGAACAACACAATTTCATGTACTGTAGTTTCCAATGACAATTTCAATGGCACTTGTTTTACACTTATGTGCCAAAGTGCCAAGACAATTACTCAGAAATAAATTATAGAGGATCCTCATAACCTCCCTTTTAAACAAAAGAAAAAACATGTTGCTGGAATAAAACTTACCATCCTCACATCCATAAAACTCTGCTCTAAATGCAATGTGACTCTGCCAGTCTAAAACGTTTACTCGGATGTACCTTGTGATGATTGTTGGATCAAATACATGAGTCACAATTGAGTGACGATCTTTGTTTCCATCAAACTCCTACATATATAAAACAAAATCAAAATCTTTAGAATAAATACAGTAGCCACAAAAAACAACTAAATACATAATATTTTATTACAAACAACTCTATAACAGCGTTATAATTTGCAGATGTTGATAGACAGACATACAGTAGGATTATGACTTCAGACACTGCCTTGAATGATCTTTTACCACCTCAGCAAATGAGGAATCTCAGAAATCGATAACATAATTATATTTCTCCCCAGAGTATGCACAAAGAGATTTAAATCAATTTTTCATGAGAGCCTTTTGATAATTATCCCAGGTTTGAACTAGCTCCCTTCTCCAAACTCCTGGCTATGCTTCAGGACATACAGTAGAACCGTATTACAGTACTAGCTTCAGTGAGACATCATACTTATAGAAGACACGCATACTTGTCTACCAAGAGCTGCTATACATAAACTGTACCTATACGCTTATCAGGGCTTGAAATGCATTTGTGACTAAATGTTTCATATTGGGACTAAAATTTCAAAACAACCGCAACTTTGTGATTAACTGTTTTTAATTTTACAACTAGGATTTAACAAACATCACAAAGATGGAACCATGAAAATTTCTTAATTTCAAGCCCTTCTTAAAAAGGTCAAGTGTAATCACCAACCACCTTCCCCACCCTAGAGACATGGCTTTCTTACCACAACCATTTTGTTCTTTTTATAATGATAAAAGAAAACTCCCTCATAGCTGTAGGAGACTGTGAATTTCTTTAGCCACTGGTCTGCATCAGTTCTTCCTTGATGTGACATCCGAGCAATCTTCATCCATTTTTCAAAGTTCACTTCATACCACTATAAAAATATGATGCACATAATAATTATACTTTATAGCATTTTGGACTAGTTGTTGCTGTGAGCAAGATATATTAAGTGCTGGTGGCTTAGTTTTACGGTTCAATTAGTGTTTATATACAGTAGGCCTGTTTAAAAGGTTTGCTCATCACAACTGACAACTGGATTTGCAATATTTGGCTTATACCATAAACTGTCAGAAATCAGGATTTTGTCAGGTAATTTGTTATCTAAAAAACTTTACATAATGCTTTTTTCTGAACTCATTAACAAAATTTAGATTGTCTTAGTAAAAACTTGCTTTAGCAAAACTAATATAATTTAATAAAAACAGACTTCCCTGATGGTAAAAACTTTTTTTCCTGGTTAAATGCATGTGATTTTACGGCAGTTGGGGAGTATAGCCGCCACAGAAAAGAAAATATCAACCTATGTTGGTCCTGAACAGTAGACAAAGAATTAACACGCCAAAGATAATCCAAAGAATGAACATCCACACGACAGGGCAAAAACTGAAACTGTAGACACAAATAGCAAGGATGCTACTGTGGCCAACAATAAGTTTATATTAAAATGTAAACTCTTGATACTTTTATGAAGATTAGAAAAAATATATAATAATAATCTAAATAGTTTAACATCACTTATTAATGTTTAATCAGCCTTAAAGGCTCAGATATTGTAATGAAGGTCCAATTTGCAGAGTAGGAAATATAAGCTGTTTTTCCTAGAAATTATCTGTATGAAAACATATCTATGCATGCAGTTTCTAACTGCAAAAGGTAGGATCTGGGTAAGTGTTAGCTTATAACTAAAGCTGTTTGCTAATGAAGAAGATTGTAATCTCATTTACTGCATCTTGAATTTGTTCATAGACCTCTTTCATAAAAGGCGACCATTTAAATATTAATTCTTTTGTCTTCATTCAAATTAGCATTACGATTCAAAAGAATATCTTTTCCCAAACAAGGCTAGTAATGCTAATACGAATGAAAACAAAAAGATAATTGATTGGTCACCCAGGGACAGAAATTATTTTCCTTTTTTACTGTACATGTGGACTAGTAATCACTTAGGTTTACTACTGTAGTCCACCCCATTTTTTACTAGACAGCATTTTGTAAAGATACCTGTTTTTATTCAACCAAATACAACACAACTTCGTGCAGTTCTGTTCTAAAACCACTACTACTGATAGTGATACCAACTGTGGGACAATCTAAAATTTTGTAACTTTGATTAGCACAATAATATTTCGAATTTAGATTTGAAACGATTGATTGGAATACTGTCAATTATGTTTTGTTGCTACGAATTTTTTACTCTACTTGTGGACTAGTTTGTAGTCAAGTTTACTAGTCCACCAAAATTTTTACTAGTGAGTGCACTAGTGCCGTAGTGGACTACTGTTAATTTGGGTGCCAGTTATGAAAGAGGTCTATTTTTTACCTGTAAAAGAACCAGTAAATTTTTCAGAGGCTCAATGCTCTTAATTTTGTGGTGATTTCAGCTTCAAATTATTCTTATGTAATTATGAGAAAAATAATAGAAAAAACCAAGGCATTGCAAACAATGAACCTCGCATTTTATCTCGTAAAAATTTGCAAAACATTTTTAGATTTCTTGTGTTTGTGTAGCTAATTTAATCTACGAGTTTAGTGAAGTCTCTATGTAAAATATTTTCATTGATACTTCTAAATTTTGGCCAGTCTGAGCATCATTGTTCTCTCATAAATTAAATTAAGTTTGTTGTTATAAAACAAAGCCTGTAACTTTGTTCATTCTTTACCTGCTCCATAACGGCTACAGTTGAATGCTAATGTGACAGATTGGTGATAGACTAATCATCGAGTTATGAGCTGAGTTGAGTTTGAGTTGAGTTTGAGTTAAGTTTGAGTTGAGTTTGATTTATCTCAAATGGCTAATAATGTCACGAAAAAAGCATAAAAACACTTTATCGGGTTATTCACGGTTTTTGCTGGAGAGTAGCGTATATAGCCAAGATATTAGTGCATACCAGCTATCGTATTTTGGTTTCTGTCCAAAAAATAAATGTATAAATTATACCTGTTGTTTATTGTTGGCCTTCGCTAACCAACATCGCGTATTGTAAAGTCTTCCTCTTGCAGCTGTCCAATCGCTATTATAATCACTTGAAGATCGCACCGACTTGTCTCCAATTGCTCCACTTTGTAGTCCAAGAGCCTGAAGGCATTTTGGTACTCCAGGTGCCGTGAAGCCTGGTGTTGAAAATAGAAGCATAGAGGTTTTTAATATTAATCAAGTAGCCGGGCAAAGTTTTCACTGGTGCCCAACTTGGCCGAGCGTTGTCGCCGAAAGTCAAAAACTTTAACGGGATTCGATTGGATTATTGGAAAATGGCTGTAAGTAAACATGGAATAGGAAAACATTTCTACAATGAAGATAATTTTTAATTTTTTTTTAAAAACGTTCTTTTTAAAAACTCTTTCATTGGCACCGTCTATTACTAAATTACTCACTAATAAAAATAATATTTCTTCTCAAAAAAAGACAATTTCTTTATTGGCAGAGATAATTGCATACTTTAGAAACTACAGTACAGAAAAATGTGTTAAGTCAAAAGTCAAAAAGTATTTATTCATGCTGCATAATGCATAATGAGCATATACAATAAACAATTACAAAAATACACAAAATAAGCATGATACTGCCTAGAAATAACTATAAAGCTAATTGAGCTAGGCAGCAAACTACGAATTATTATAAACTAATTGCGATTTTGAGACGCCAATACCACAAAATATTGACGGCTAGTTGGAAGAAAATATATTCCGTATTACGCGAAGTCGTTTCTTTACTTCTAACTGAAAACCTTTATATCTTACTCTTAGTACTGGATATAATCATCAGTGAACTGGAGCGTTGCATTTTGACATGTTTGTCAGTTGTCATTTTCACAAAACATTTTTGAAGCTTTTCTTTATGAAAAGAAATGGATTAAAGAGTGCGACTTGGATTACTCAATTTCAACATTTTACTTGACAGGTGTAATTCAAACACTAATTCTTACAGCCATGTGCCAGAGGATGAAAACGATGAGAACAGCATGCATTTAAATCTTTTG
>JAOTRI020129371.1:0-11526 GCA_028564885.2 Zoanthus sanctaehelenae
CTCCGCCATGACAAAACTGATCAAACTTCTGGTTAGTGTGTTAGTTGACGTCACTTCTGCATGCCTAAAACTATTGTGTGTAGGTATGATGACACTTTTACATATATAAAATCTATTTTCTGCAGGTATGACGTATGAGAGACTGAGCAAGCAAGAATTAGCTGCACGCTTATAGCCAATCAAAATCGAGCTTTTGACACCAATGCATAATAAATGTATTTAGTGGCTACGGCGCTCCTTGCTGTAACCCTTTTGGTCGCCAATTTGCTCACCTTCTTTTTTGCCATTAGGTTGTTTTTAGATGATTTAATTCCTGACTTACAATCCGAAAACCATTCTTTCTACAAAAGTATGGCGGCCAGATTGATATCTTAGGAGACCTTTTTATAACGTACGGTCGTCAAAAGGCTTTGAATACTGGGTTATAGCTGCAGTATACACTATACTTTGTATAATGTAATTATAGTATCCTTCATTAAAGGAGTTAATAAGTGCTATTATTTTGTTTCTCTATTTTAGCCTTATGGTGAAAGCGAGCGGCCAAACATCTTTGTAATACAAGGGAAAGTAGTAAGTTTATTTTAGTGTCAACAATATCTCTATTTCATAGTTGGTTTGAATATCTTCGGTGTGGCATCTGTGATTCTGTCAATGGACAGTATATTTATTCATGGTATCTGACAGGAATGTGTTATTTCCATTTATTCCATGCATTAAAACATACTGCCAATCAGAGGCCTAGAAAACCGTTGCATAAATTATTCTGTGGTATCCAGCGGATAGTATTCAAGGGGTAGTATTTCACTCGTCTTTCCCGCCATTACTTGCGAGCGACTATCTAAATGGCGCTAAAACTGTGTGCTTATATTTTCGAAAAAGTTTTAATGAGTCTCAATAAATGCTTAAAATGAGTTTAATTTAGATTTATCAGTGTTCACAAGAGCTTAAAACGTCAGCACTATAACTGCAGTTTTCGTTCTTCGTTTTCCACGTGTGTATATGGATAATACAAGTGACGCGTGGCATATTGCACGGTATCCCCGTCAAAACCATTGTGTTTCTACTATATATTGTATGAAATTTTTTTTGTTATTACATGTTTTACTATAAAATATTCCACTCGTTGATTTCGTAAGAAACTACATCCGGGATAGGAGTGTCATCCTTTCCATATCCTCACTAGTGAAATCATTGTCCTGCCTAGATTAGCCTCAAGCTATCTGCAGGACAATAACAGCTGTAATTAATATATAAATGAATTATACTGAATAAACTTGAACTTGAACTTGACTCATAATTATATCCGCTTATTGTGTAATATCCTCTCTATATATAGAAGGTAAACTTCATATGTTCGCAATACCATGTAATTTCTCTCTATATAGAGAAGATAAAGTTGATATGTTCGCGTTACCGTGTAGTTTTTCTCTATACAGAGAAGATAAACTTCATATGTTCGCATTACCGTGTAATTTCTCTCTGTATAGAGAAGATAAACTTCATGTGTTCGCGTTACCGTGTAATTTCTCTCTATATAGAGAAGATAGTCTTCGTATGTTCGCGTTACCGTGTAATTTCTCTCTATATTGAGAAGATAAACTCCATATATATGTTCGCATTACCATGTAATTTCTCTCTATATATAGAAGATAAACTTCATATGTTCGCGTTACCGTGTAATTTCTCTCTATATAGAGAAGATAATCTTCATATGTTCACGTTACCGTGTAATTTCTCTCTATATAGAGAAGAAAAACTTCAAATGTTCGCGTTACCGTGTAATATCCTCTCTATATAGAGAAGATAATCTTCATATGTACGCGTTACCGTGTAATTTCTCTCAATATAGAGAAGATAAACTCCATTTGTTCACGTTACCGTGTGGTTTCTCTCTATACAGAAAAGATAAACTTCATATGTTCGCATTACCGTGTAATTTCTCTCTATATAGAGAAGATAATCTTCGTATGTTCGCGTTACCGTGTAATTTCTCTCTATATAGAGAAGATAAACTTCATACGTTCGCGATACCGTGTGATTTTTTTCTTTTTATTCAACCCTGTGCAAGTTGAACTAAAAAGAGTTCTTTAACTTTACATTCTCTGTATAAAACACTAACAGCCTCCAGCCCAGATAACGCCGCCCTAAGTTTTGTGTTGTAGTAAGATTTTAGTTTTTTTTTTGTTTTAAAGGCTCAGATAGTTCGTGTTAAACTTCCAAGTGTTACCCATGTGGTGAAACTGTACAGAGCTCCAGGTACGAAAATTAGTAAAAACTAGATATTCGTTACTACATATAAAAAATAGAAGTGTCTGTTGTAATATAACCTCTGCAGTTTTGAATGGAGTTGTTGGGTATTTCCCACTTCTTTCCAAATGGAAAGCTGTCAGAAACTAAACTAAAATGTGGTTGCAGGATATTTAGGGTTTGCATTAATTGGTGTTACGCAGTTTGTTTTTTAATGCCTATGATAATAATACTGCTTGGTAATAACTTTAGGAATTAATAACTCCTAGAATTCCTGGAAAACTCGGGACTGGAATTTTGAAAATTAGTCATTTTGACGAGAATATCAACTATACGGTTATTGCCATGATAATAGTGATGATGACTTTAGTAATGGTAATTCGTGATGATAGGGGGTAGTCATAATGATTGATGGTGGTGATCATTATGGGACCTCGTGCGAATGTTTGATGATGTTGTTGATGATGTTGATGATTAATTATGATGGTGATGATGATGATGATGACGATGATACTGGTTGATGATCAATGATAGTGATAATAATGGTGGTGGTGATAATGATGATTGATGATGACGACAATGATTGACAACAATGGTGATTGATGGTAATAATAATGGTGGTGATGAACACAATCATGATCATGATGGCTATAGATGCACTCAAATGATCATACTTTTGAAAGGAAATATGAACTTCAGTGTGATAGATTCACTTCAAATTTATTTATTGTTTGACTGCTTATTATAAGCACAGTCAGGCAACCATCTCCAAGTATTGACAATAATTAAAGACTGACACTTTTTAAACAAGTTTTGTTTTACGTTATTTCGTTAAGGTTATAGTGTAGTTGAGTTGTAGTAAGTTGAGTCGTTTTCTGTCAGGTCCAGAAGGGAAAATGTTGGATATACAGAACCGTGCTGATATCAGGAACTTCCCGAATAAAGTTAGTAAGTTATTATGCTGTTTGATAATTAGCATAATAGTTTGGTTTTTGTCTCAGTCTTGTAAACACAATGTAAAAATAAGCCAATTAAGTGAAAAAATAATTAATTCAGTGCAATTTGATCACAGAGTTCTTCTTTATTGGATGGTAAACAATATTGTTTAGAACCAATCAGATCATCTCCTTTTGTGACGTCTGCACGTAGACCAAAACCAACCATTTGTCGATAGAACTTTCCCAGTGTGCAAAACAGACTTTGCTTTGTAATTTTGTCGTTTGTTTATAAAAAGTTATCAGAACAATGTTCTCGTTCAGTTAGGAAATAAATTTTCATTCATTAGTTTTTTAGAAACTCAGATTGTCTTTACCTAAAGAATATTGTTAATTGTGAAAACTTCTCGTTCAAATTTTTTCCAACTTGAAGATGTCTTCCATTTAACCATGCAAGTCTCATGTCTATTGACTTTATCATTTACGATCTCCTTCATTAGCTTAAAACTTTACAAAACGGGACAGCAGAGATGAATAATATGAAGTCAGAAGATATAATAACTTGTATAATTATATTTATATTATAATTATCGAGTGAAAAATTTGAAGAAAGAAAAAAGTGCGTGAGGCGAAAGTTGTGTTCAGTGTGAAGATAGCAAGAGGTGTTGTGAAACAAATTATAGCTAAATCCTGTATCATGGTTTTCAGGAACTGGTCATGAGAATTAAAAGCGACATTGCAAACGTAAATAGAGAATATTACACGGACCTTAATGGCTTCCAGGCAAGTTTTTTGGTTATGTTTAACTAAATACTACCCTGCTTAGAAAATCGTTTTAACAAAAGGATAGATAAAATTCGCCGGCTCATATGTAGCCAGCGGTTGTTTTAAATTATGACATATGTTAATATCCAAAGTGATGACAACGGGTTTTAAGCTAGTTTTTAGTTAGTTTATTTGTTTAGTGCTTTGGACGGTTTCTAGCAGATCGGCGCAGTGGTTAAATCTTCCTTTCCATTCATTTCTTACTCTATGCTTAGCAGAATAATAGAACTTGGAAAGGTGCGTAATATTGACTTCTTGAGAGCTGATTCCGTTTTTACTTTTAAGTAAAGGAGCAAAAGTAATGCTTCATTAGATCTGTGTACTTTTACACCCAATGTACAGTATAACAGGGTTAAAAGGTCTGGAAAAGTAATTGAATTTAAAGTTCTTTTGGTAAATAAATATTTTCATAATGTTCCAAGAAAACGCAGTGTCACACACACTTAGTAGGGACTTCAAGAAACGAGGACGGAAGCAAAGACGACGGCGGTTGTGAGAAATATTATTTCCCTCTTAGTTTTTCCGTCATAAAAGTCACTCGCCTTACCAATTTTGCATAGTGGTGTCGTACATTCTCTTACTTACATGTAGAGCTACAACACACGGATTTCCCTTTTTTTAAAACTCTATATGTACGTCACCACAATGCAAAATCGGGAAGGCGAGCGACTTTTATGACGTCAGAGCCTTATTAGAACCTAGACTCCGAATTGCTCGTCCAAGGCTTAGAAATTGCAACTTTGAGCGCTTATAAAAAATTAATTAAAAGTCAGATTTCAATTTTTTTTTCAGAAATTGAACCTAGAAGTAACCTTTTAAACTAGCGAAAAAAACGTTTTCCTTCATATGTACTTTAACCTGTATAAGAAAGCATCTTACTTATCTAATTACTTACTCTGATTTCTCAGCTGGAAGGTAGAAAACAGAAGGAATCAGTATGGCATGTACCTGTAATGTGTTACATTTGTTTGATGCATTTTCAATATTAACAAATGCTGTTAATAATCTTATACATTTGAGAAAATTTGCATCGTCAAGCTGCAGCTGTTCAAACACGGTTACAGATTTCGAAATCTCTTATATAACAGTTGGCCACACAACATCAGCATCACTACCTTACTCTTAACGAAAGATTTTTATTGGTTCTTTTGTGTTCTCCGATTGGTAGTGGAAAGACTGAGGCTATAGGGTCTTAAGTTCTTATCCAGAATTATTACTATGCCCAATGCGATTGGGAAAAAAGATCAAACAAGCAATGCAGCAAATGAGATGTAAATCTGCCTTTTCTATGAAGCGGAAGATGTGCGCTTCTCTGTTGTTCAGGCCCATACAAAAACATTTTGCTGGGGGTGCAAACAATTTTTTTGGAGGACGCCCCCACAGACATGACGCTATACTTCATTACAACTATCAGTCTGTAGGACAGCATGGAATGGTAAATTCGGTTTTATTCTGCTTAATTTTTGAAACCGTTTTGTAGGTGAATAAGAATACTTTCGTATATGCTATGATAGTCATATTCCGAAACAGTTTTTTTCGTAATTTTTTTAATCAAGTGAACTTTGATTACCTTTACGGCCGTTGAGTAGGGTGTGGGGGTTGTGCGTACGGACCCACTGTAGCTGCAAAAAGAAATGAGAAGGCGACTGCTTCGTTTCAGTTCTTCTCATTCTGCCCTTGGTTTTTCAAAGCTCTTCCGTTTAATTTATTGTTGTTGTTTTTTTCAAGTTTTTGCTTCAAGATTAATCTTTACAGATTTTTTTTCGTAATTTATGCTCTGATCCATTTCAGATCCAAAAACGGAAAACAATGGATAAAATTCCTCTTCAAGCAAACTTTTACCCGATGCCATCTATGGCCTTCCTGCAAGATGAGCAATCACGTCTGTCGCTGCTCACAGCCTCGTCACTTGGGGTCGCTGGACTTGAGAAAGGTTACAGATTTGATATCTTCTTTTATATACCTTATTTACCTTCGTTACCAGTGATATTGTTGATATAGTCTTTGTCGCTGGACTTGAGAAAGGTTACAGATTTGATATCTTCTTTTATATACCTAGTTTACCTTCGTTACCAGTGATATTGTTGATATAGTCTTTGTCGCTGGACTTGAGAAAAGTTATAGACTTTATATCTTTTTTTATATTCCTAATTTACCTTCGTTACCAATGATACTGTTGATGTAGTCTTTGGAACTGCTGATGATGATTTTGATAAAAGGTTTTATTATGATTAATATAGTTATAATAATAAAAATAATTGTAATAGCAATAATAATAATAATAAAGTAATAATTTAATAATAATAATTGAACAACAACAACAATAATAACACTCTTTATTTCTACAAAATATATGTCAAGACGAGTAAATACCATAAAATGGATGAAACAGAAAAAGCCAGAGTAATGCACATGTCATCTAAATATAGCATATGCAAATCGAGTTAGATGACATAATAAATATTACAGAGCTTGTAAGTGTCTTAAAAGTTCTTAAAGATAGGGTCAGTATTTACAATCTTAGCATGTAAGCAAATAATTTAAAGAATAAAGGTAAATTCAATAAAAGAATAATAGGAAAGACTACAAAAGAAAAAATATTTAACAACACAGGGCAAAGACAAGGAAATAAAGCAGATTGGGGTACTAAGTTGTATTTCTCAATAAGATTGTTTATGATCTTCCTTTTGAAATATTCTTTACCAGCACATTTGAGTTCTTCATCAATGGAGTTCCATAGAGTAACACCACAGAATCTTATTGAAAATTTCCCATAGATAGTCCTTACATAATGTAAGGCAAATAATTTGATTCTTTAGATACAAGTCTCGCTTGGTAAGTGTGTACTTTGTTAATTTCCTGATAAAATCGTCAAAAATAGAAGGCAAACTATTGTGAAATAAATGATAAATAAATAAAACATTAAAAAGATAAATCAAATCAAGGAATTTAAGAAAGTTAAACTTTTTAAACAGTGGCTCAGAGGATTCATAAGAAGAAAATGTAATAATTCTGACAACTCTTTTTTTTTTCAAAAGAACAGTGGGTTGATATAATGCCATAGGTTAAAAAAGGGTATAAACGAGAGAATAATAGAGTTTTATTAAAATATATGAGTTAACATAATGCCTTAATTTGGATATGATGCCTATACCTCTTTCAATTTTGGCAGAGAATTCATTTGTTTGATGTTTCAATGTAAGATTTGAGTCAAGGAGTAGAGTTTGGGTGGTTTTTGTTGTTTTAAGTTTTAAATATTTAATGTAATTTACCTGTTTAATGGGTTTCTGGTTTATATATAAATTAATATTGCTAGAGATCAATTTTTGACGAGGAAGAAAAATAATGAAATTAGACTTGTCAATATTAAGAGAAAGTCGATTAACTTTTAACCAACTACAAATGAAATTAAGATGATGGTTAACCTTTCCTCCTAAGGCCGCAAGGCTTTTGTCAAAATAGAATATGTTAGTGTCATCAGCAATTCAGTGATAGTCAAATAACGAAGAAGAGCTTTGAAAATCATTTATATACAACAGAAAAAGAAGTGGACCTAATACAGAATACTGGGAAACACCACAAGAGATGCTGTGATACCCAGGAATATACCCATTGATAGAAACAAACTGCAGTCTGTCACTAAGATAAGAGATAAACCAATCTTTGGCGATACCTCTTATACCATAGAAATCTCATCAATTTATATCTTACTCGTCATAGCAACAAAGAATTGTCACATGAGCAATTTAACATTCATGCCCAATTTTACGTCGATTGGCATAACGAAATATTGGAAAGGAGTCCAACAACCCCCCTTCCTCCCCCTGAAGGCTATGTCTTTGCCTAAAAGGCTTTTACGCTTTAAAAAGCTTAGAGGCTTAAGTAATGATTATGATACATCGATGTAGTATTAGCAATAATCAGATAAAGCTTGTGGGGTATTAACATATAAAGTGCGATATTGTTATCGACACAGGAAATTGTATGGGTCAATGAAGCTATAGAATTTTTATTTCAATAAATCGTTCAATCCTGTCTTGAGTTTATCAACTTACATTTTGTCTCTATGAAAACATCTCCACAGGTCAATTGGAAGTTGTGCTTGACCGGCGTCTTTTCCAAGATGACAATAGAGGTCTTGGTCAAGGCGTTACAGACAACAAACTTACCCAGTCCAACTTTAGACTTGTTATTGAAAGGTTTAAATCATTACACAAGCCGGTGAGATAACGATTTTAGTGTCATGTTATCTGATCTTTTTCTTTTTTTCTCACTTATTTCTCCGTACTTCATAGTTTTTTAATTTCTTGGTGCATTTATTCTACTGAAAGAATAAGTTGTTTAACAGGATTAGCAGGATACCTAGTTTCGGCCCAATCAAATTGGCTTTTCAAATAAATAATTATGTTTTCACATCATACTTGCTCTACCCTTGAGCGACTGATTGTTTTCTAACATTTTCTCCAGTATGAGGCACAGCCATTTGCCTACTTAGTTTTTTTTATTATTGTTTTATTGATGGATATATTTTTGGTTGCCTCTGTTGCTAGGAAGCAAACATTCCACTGCAGTACCCCTCCCTGATGAGTCACAGATTGTCACACCATCTGGATCAGCCTGTGTACACGTTCGTAGCTCCTTCAGAAGAAAAAGAAACAAACAAACAGTTTTCATCACATGTAAGAACTCCGATTCAACGCTTAGATAACACTCTTTATTTGTTCATTGTTACTTAATGTCTTCTCTGAGAACATGAACCTGTTTATCAGTTCTGCCCAAATAATATAGCCGAAAATGTCTTTCAATCAATCAGTCAATCAATCAATCAATCAATCAATCCTTTATTTATACACGTGGCATTTAGGAGCTGGTAAAGCTTGTTAAAACATGTACTTGTGGGCACTAAATATATTACAATAAGAATGTAAAACACTAAAATATGATTACAATGAAATAATAAAATACTAAATAGAATGCTAATGTTAAAAATTTTCAATTGAATTAATATATATATTAGTAATAATTCTGTCTAAAAATAAAGAAATCATTCTGAAATATGTAAATTTCATCAATCAGCGTTTCCCATATGTTCGTTTAGCGCATTTTTAAATTTGGCAAAGCTGTCACTTTCTCTTATTTGGGGCGGTATTGAGTTCCAGAGTTTTACTGTTAAAAAGGACCGTGATTTATGTTTATATTCTAAATTAATATTTGGGAGTCGTAGTCTCGTTCCGCTGCCCCTTAAATTGTAGTTAACTGTTAAAATATTAAAAAAGTTTCTTAAATATTACGGTCCTTGTTCATTCATGCATTTGTAAACCATGGAAAGCGACTGGATCTGCCTTCGTGTTTTGAGACATTGCATTTTTGCAACAGAATTAAGTATAAAAGAATATGAAAATGACTTTCAGTAACCCAATATGGTTCTTAGAATATAAAAATTAATGTCCTCTTTTCTGCTAGCGTTCACGTTTACGGTCTTTTATGGTAGATTTAAGGAATAATCCAGCTAACAAAATGGTTTAAGTGTCCATTTTAGTAGCTTCAAGTTAGCTACTAGTAAGTTATGCTTTCTATACCTGAGGTGTATCATTACAGCCACATTTCAAATGTACTACGCATTTGCTAGACTTACTTATGATCTTAAGAAAAATGATCGTATTTGCTTGCTATGCCATGCTGATTGGGCTGAACAAGGGCCGAAACAGCTATGTCATACTGATGAGGCCTACAGATCTCAAGAAAGCTGCTTATAAGATTTAGCGATGGTAGCAAACCCGCTCAGTGGTTTGCCATTATTTTTAAGATATCTTTTGCAACGTTATTTTTCAATATGTTTTTAGATATGGTTTGCCTTATTGATCAAAATTTTAAAATCCTTCATTATAACATAACTAGTTCACAGCTGTAAAGAATCCCTGGCCTTGTGATATTTTCCTGGTTACACTGAGGACTCTTCAGGATGGAACAGACACTAAACCAAAAGATAACGCCTTAATGGTGCTGCACAGAAAGGGTTATGAGTGTAATTTTAAGCAGGGGTGTCTTCAGTTTACAAGTGGTGGAAAGGTAAGATTCAGTACATGAGACATTTCTTGGTATTGTCGATGGCTCTCTGGTTTTGTTTTTCCTTTTTTGGAAACCGTTCTTCAAAACACAGTTCTTTCTTGATGCTATTTCTACAGATAATTTATGAGATCTTTGCTTCGCATTGTGTTGAGAGAATAGAAAAAATAAATATAAAAAATAAAAAAAACGCCCGTTGCGTTTTTTGGGTTATTTACGTTCAGGGATTTTCTGAAATTTGGGCTTTTATTTTTATATCATTTTATAGTATTACATTTATAATTTTGGGGCATCGTGAGGAAATAAATGAGAAATCTTCTTTAGGAAGAAAAGTGCTTGCCGATTTCACAATAAAGTAACATTAGAAAGAAGCGCTACCAAAATCATTTGAGTTTCACCTCAGATTCCAAGAACAGCCGAGTTTCACCTCAGTTTTCAAGAACATCCATGTCTCACCTCAGTTTCCAAGATCACTCAAGTTTCACTTCAATTTCCAAGAACATTGAGTTTCTCCTCAGTTTCCAAAATCATTCAACTTTTACCTCAGTTTCCAAAGTCACTCAAGTTTCACCTCAATTTTCAAAAACATTTGAGCCTCTCCTCAGTTTCCAAAATCATTCAGCTGTTACCTCAGTTTCCAAGATCATTCAAGTTTCACCTCAGTTTTCAAGATCATTCAAGTTTCACCTCAATTTCCAAGATCATTTAAGTTTCACCTCAGTTTTCAAGATCATTAAAGTTTCACCTCAGTTTCCAAGATCATTCAAGTTTCACCTCAGTTTTTAAGATCATTCAAGTTTCACCTCAATTTCCAAGAACATTCAAGTTTCACCTCAGTTTTCAAGATCATTCAAGTTTCACCTCAATTTCCAAGATCATTCAAGTTTCACCTCAATTTCCAAGATCATTCAAGTTTCACCTCAGTTTTCAAGATCATTTAAGTTTCACCTCAATTTCCAAGATCATTCAAGTTTCACCTCAGTTTTCAAGATCATTCAAGTTTCACCTCAGTTTTCAAGATCATTTAAGATTCACCTCAATTTTCAAGATCATTCAAGTTTCACCTCAGTTTCCAAGATCATTCAAGTTTCACGTCAGTTTCCAAGATCATTCAAGTTTCACCTCTATTTCCAAGATCATTCAAGTTTCACCTCAATTTCCAAGATCATTCAAGTTTCACCGCAATTTCCAAGATCATTCAAGTTTCTCCTCAGTTTCCAAGATCATTCAAGTTTCACCTCAATTTCCAAGATCATTCACGTTTCACCTCAATTTCCAAGATCATTCAAGTTTCACCTCAATTTCCAAGATCATTTAAGTTTCACCTCAATTTCCAAGATCATTCAAGTTTCACCTCAATTTCCAAGATCATTTAAGTTTCACCTCAATTTCCAAGATCATTCAAGTTTCACCTCAATTTCCAAGATCATTTAAGTTTCACCTCAATTTCCAA
>JAOTRI020129381.1:0-11525 GCA_028564885.2 Zoanthus sanctaehelenae
GTAAACACTGCTCAGTGTTCCGGTCTGTTGTTTTTCAATGAGAAACAATTTACTAAAGGGTTACCACATAATTTTTTTATAGGATTTTGCACGGTATAAATTATTCTTTTCTCTCCAAATTTGCCTGTCTTATACGTTCGGTGAGTGGCAGGTCAACTGGCCTCTATATATAAGCTCCTCCCACATTTGTCCAGCATTTCTAGCCATGCAAATAACAATGCGGTTGTAATTCTCTTTCTCAGAGTAATGAAAATGGAATAAATATTTTATAAAAGAAATAAAACATTTTTTCTGTGCCTTCATAGCGCTAAGAAAACCGAGGCGCACGTTTGGGAGAATTCGAGAGTTGATCAGTGAAGCACGAGACGCCTTTATTGATTTGAAAATCATTTTAAATTTTAGAAAATAAGTTGATTATATGCGAGTCTATCGTACGGCAGTTTCGGCCTCGAGATGTCCGACGGGACCAACGCTCTGCTAGGTCTTGAAACGATTGATGAGAAGGTGCTGCTTTCGCTAAATTTCAGAATAGCTGGCCATTCTCTGTAATTTATTAACATTTGAGAATAACATTTGAGAATAATATTTACAAAAATTATTGCTCTTCGCAATTAGCCAATGACTATCTGAGGCGAAGGCAATAAAAACACACAAAAAACATCATTACATACATTTGTTAAGAAAAATAAAAAAAGAAAAAGAAAGAGTAGCTATTTTTAATGGTAATATTTACAAGAAGTTACTTGAGCATAGAATTAGACAACACTGAAGAATGATTACAGACGTTTTCCTTGACACTTATAGTTCATGATTAAAGTGCTGTAAGAAACAGGCCATATGAAACTATGATCTCATATAGTTCATGATCTTATCAAGATTTATATAGTCATTTGTTTTTTCTAGTGTCTGAAGGAGAATGGTTATTCCTGCGTATTCCTCGTTCTTAAAACTATATGTGCAGTAAAATAAAGAACCATAGTGGACGTGTCTATTCTGAAGTTGCTCCGCTGCTTTTTTATATCCTTCGGTCTTTTGTGATATGGCAAGGCCCAGTTTCTTGAGCCTTTAGAAGTATTTAAAGATTGGGTAGACAGGCTGGCGGACATGGTTGGCGCAGATGGCAAGATCTCTGACAAGGTCTCCAGTTTGATCCCGGCACTTTGCCGAGATTCGAATATTTGTGTGACCTTCTTTTCCGCCTAAGCCAACTCAGAATTCCATCCTCCCGGAGTAGGTAATTGAGTACCAGCATCAGCTGGGAGCTAAACTGCGATGGATTAGTGTCCCGTCCAGGGGAGTCAAAGACTCTCATCCACTTAACACTACAGAAACCGTAGATAAACGCCTGTCCCATGGGCCACTATAGGCTCGTAAAGGATTTAGCTTTAGTGTTTAGTCTAGTGTGTAGTTATTCTATACTAAACTAAAACGAAAACAACAATCCAACTCTGATGATGAGTTAAGTAGACCGTTAGTAAGTTTATACTAAAGTGATTAGACAAATGTCTAATTTCATGAGTCCAACTATAAATTGAGCAATGAAGTGCATGATAAGTTCGTCGTTTAGCCCGATTAAGTTCGACAGATTCTATTTCTATAATGCACCTTATTTTTTAAAACTGGTATATATGATAATCTATAATTGGGACTCCATCTTTAAAAATTTGTTTTTAAAAAAGATGACCTAGGAACCGGTTTTCATTTGGTTCGTCGAGTTTTCCGAGGCCTAAAACAAATGCGCTGAATTATGTTCTATTCTAATATAACAGTATTCCCGAAATTTTATGTTTCGTGAATAACTGCTGCGAGACTCGCGGAAATGCAATTCAGTACAGCAAGTAAAAAACTACTGAGGTATTTAAAAAATATAATCAAAAATTTTATTGCACTTACCACAATTGGGAAGTAGGGCGTGATCAATGCTATGCTTCCGTACGCAATAAAACTAATTATACAACTTGCAAGTAACAGCAGTTTCATTCTGGTTGTCCATTTATCGCCATCTTTGCCTTTGGTTTTGTATTTCTCAGCATCGTCTCTGCCTTCTTCGACTTCACTATCATTTTTTTCGTTGTTTTTTATAGGTTCGTATTCAAAAGCCGTTTTTCCCTTTTTGTCAAGCATTATCTTTTTTTTGAAAGTTTTTAAATCTGTAAATCAAAGAAATGGAAATTGTTTATGTTGGTAAACGAAACACTGATGAAACAACATGGATTCTCACTTAATCTCCTTATCGCAGGAGTTCATAGCTGCAAAAAAAATAATAAAAAAGTGAAACATTTTTAAAATTTTTGTCTCTATCTATCTATTGTTTTGGTAACCAGATAATTGAGTCATTCATTCAACTGAATGAATCTTATAGCAAAGTTCAAACTAGCCTTCTTTTTATACTGTTTTTCATTTGAATGTTAGCGACTTTGTAAATTCTACGAACATGTTTCAAGCAAAAAGTTAAAACCTTACTTGACCTTACTCAAATTAAATATCTATTCAATTGAAAGTCGACTCTTTTCTTGTATTTTAGATCAACATTTTTTACGGCATGGGCATTCATGTTATCAAATTTCTTTTGATCGATTGGTTTGTTCGAATTGAAAATAGCAAAAGATTTACTGTAACTTTCATAAAAATCAATGCTCTTAATAAATAGACTAAAGATAAAATTTATATTGCCTCAAGTCATAAATTGAAAAGTTTTTCGCTTTAGCGCAACATAACTTCAGAGTTATGAAACATAAGATTAGACATCACTTTTGAGTCTTTTTCATCTACAAATAACTTTGTTAAAATACAAGAAAACATCATCACCTTTGAGCAGTCGACACGTTAAAACAACCGAATTGTTTAACTTTCGGTACTGATGCCTTGAGCAAACTACGTCCTTGTCCTAAAAACGCAGATATACTGAATGATTTGATGGAATCGCAGTTTACAAAGTGTGTTGTTTTTTCCCCGTCTTTCAACTTAAGGATGAGACAGACCAACAGACGACAAACACATGTTTTATGGCAGAGTTGATTTGGTTTTGTCTTGCTGCTCAATAATGTAATTATTTAGAAAGAATTAACTTTCAGTGAGACTTTCAAACAAAGCTTCAAACTTTAAATTTTAATTATATAAAAAATAATTGACCTTTTGTTTTAGTTGATCGTTCAAATTTTTCTGATTTCATTGCTAACTGGAAGTGGAATTCATTGTTTCCTTGACTACTTAGCAGGAATTTCCAAACTTAAGTTTCAATATATGTTGATCACTTGATGTACTGTTTGGAAAACAATTGTGCCTGCATATTTCTACAAAGTACTGCACGGAAAGGGTTAACTCAAGTGCATTGTTAAGTTGAGTTGAGAAAGTAAATACAAACTTTTAACAGATAACAATTATTAATTTGTTAGAACAATTTTTGTTTAAAATCAAGAACTTCTTGGATTGTCCTCGGTGTAAAAACCTGCGATATTCACGAGCAACGTAGAACAAAGAAAGCAATTGCGATAAAATCAAAATAATAGGTACAGGCCGGTAAGAAGCGGGGTAAATAGGGACATGGAATTATCTTCAAAATGGAAACAATTAAGCCCCGTCTACACGAGCAATTTTTATGTGACAAATTTTTATTTGACAAATTTTATTTGCTGAGGTAGCCCCGTCTACACGAGCAATTTTTATGTGACAAGTTTTGTTTATTTGCCAGTGTACGCCCCGTCTACACGAGCAATTTTATTTGAAAACAAAAGATTGGAGACTGGGATCTATGAATGACATCAAAAAAATTGCCAATTTTATGTGTTGTCTCGTCTACACGGACAATTTTTCGTATGTGACAATTTTTATTTGCCACATAAAAACTAACACGCCAGTTTTTCAGCAAATATATTTGTCACATAAAAATTGGTCAATTTTGTTCATCTACACGAGCAAATAAAAATTGTCACATAAAAATTGTCACATAAAAATTGCTCGTGTAGACGATGCTTTTCACTTTGGATAATGACAGAGTTTAGATCACGAGTGCTTGATGAAAAAGCCACGTTACCACTGGAAATGGTACACTGTGATTTAGCTGACACTGTAGATCCAGTTAGTATTGATGGCTACAGATATTCCCTTACTTTTACGGATGGTTATTCTGGATTATGATCGTAGGAGCACAAATGATAATAAAACTTTCAAATTGTTGAACTATAAATGTCTTTTGTCTTTTCCTGTCTGTATTTTGGGATTTGATTGAGAACTCGTTTTAAGATTTAAAAAACTCTGTAAGATGTCTAACAATTTCAAAAAGGTGGACCTCGTTAAGGTTGCGAACACTTGGCCAAAAGTAAGGTTCATTCATTTTTTTTCAAAGCCAAATAATATCTTCCTGCAAATCAAGAAGTTAAAGATAAAATGAAAACTTTTATAAATAAAACTAAGCAGACATTATTCGTCGTTTGCATTCAAGAACAAAATGTTTGATATAACTTTTTGTTACTGAACAAAATTTTTTTCACAACCACGTCTTCTGAAATGGTCACCTATCCTAAAGTTACGTTTTGCAGGCCGGGCTTAACTTCTCTAATTGGATGAGAACCCACGTTTATTTATTAATATTATAGTTGAATTGATCTTAGAGTAATTTTATAAAACAGTTATCGTATCAAATCTTTATTTCCCTTACGAAGATCAACTTCGGCAAACCCAATATGTCTAGAATTGTAAATGGAACTTCTTGTTGGGAATGTGATGAGTTCTGTATCGGAAAAACGAGACGATTGCATGACAGAAAGACCGAACATTTTAAAGCCTTGATAAATAATAATCTCATATCGGCTCTTGCGGACCATATTACATCAACTGGTCCCAAGTAAAAGTGGGATAACTTTGAAATCTTGGCAAGAGGACGATCGGACTATCAATGTAAAATAAAAGAGACATTGCTAATTAGCGATTTAAAGCCGACTCTTATTAAATATGTCTGCAGCGAAAAGTTGCGTCTTTGTATTTCAAGTTTGTCCCCTTTATTTCCATGTTATCATGACATAATAGCATTATAACCTTTTTTTCTTTTTTTCCCGAAGTTACTTTACATTTATCAGGATTAATGCTAAGGTAAACATCTATGTTTTCAAAGTACCAATAGAATATTTTTGTTTTTATTTTACAATAGCTAGCTAATAAGAAAGTGTTCCTGTATATTTTTAAAATTCAAATTCTGTACTATACTACATACTAAACTGTCTAATAAGTGATTTATTATCCAACCTTTTATTCGTGAAAAATAGAACTAAATACTGCCACACGCGCGGCAAATCAAGTTTTCTGGAGTACGAATAGCGCGGCAAAATGTACAAAACGGCTGGATATTTTTACTCGCCCCAGACCCACTCATGTGTTATTTGTACGGTAATTCGTGCAGTTGGATAATAAGTAGATTTACTTCCGCATTCTTATGTGGTACAACTCATAGTCATAGACAAAAGTTAAGTAATCACATTCGAGTGTGAGCCGTAAAATACTGTTAAATATTGGAATAGAGTTGTCTTCTTAATCGCTAGCAATTGGTGAGTTTATTGTATAGATAGCCACTGCGTTTAACCGATACGTGCTTAACCCCAATTTAAAGGAGCCTTGCTTCAGCTTTAGCCTTTACTAACTAATTATTGACATTCTTGAAAATGAAAAACGTATATAAAAGAGCTTTTGCTTGGGTCAAATGGTTGAGCCTCAGTCTATGGTTTTTAAAAGATTTTTTGAAACTAATTTTAAAGTACGTTATTCATTGTATAGAACTATTTGTCTTTTTGAATTCAAAGAAAAATCAAAATACGGTTTTCTCACAATATTTGCATATCTAACCACGCGTCTATAGTTTATTGCTTGAATTAGGTCACTTTTTTGCGTAAGACTACAGCACTCTTTTACTATTGAACTGGACCGTTGTTTATGTTGTCAAAACAGTTCAAAACTCACGGCCCTACACTAAAACCCATTTGTAACATGCAAGACGAGACGTATTGGTAAATATCAATTTAGAAAGTCAAATACCAACTAGCTCACGCCAAAACTATTGCTGTTTTTATTATATTTATTACTCGAGTAACTATGCTTAAAAGTACTACGGCCTTTTTACAAGAACAACTCAGAACACTTTACTTAACAATATCAGGTTCAGGGCTGAAATTTGAGAAAATGGTTCTGGTTGAATCTTGCATGTATGTATATTTTGCGTTCGCAATGCATATATATGCACAGTACGTAAAAAAGACAAAAGCAATTTCTTTCTACATTTTCATTATTAAATAGAGTCTATTTAATAATGAAAATGTAGAAAGAAATTGAAAATACAAGACATTGAAAATACTGATCGTCTGAGGAACTGATAGTACTACTAGAGGATTACGTGTATCATTTGGGTCACTAGTAGAGGTTACACGCTTTTTTATAAGAATCACTAAATTTCGCGGAGGACGATCGCTGTAAAACAAAATAACTATATGAGAACAATTTCAAGGTTAAACAGCCGAAAAATTAAGAACAACGAGCCTCCGCGAAATTTAGTGGTTCTTATAAAAAAGCGCGTAACCTCTACTTTCCGAGAAACTGACCCGAGCACACTTTCTAGATATTAACATACTTGCTTGAATCCAATTTCGCCGAACCGATCTTTTTGAAAGAAAGTTGAACGATACATTAAACGTTTCGAGAAAACAACGCCATAGCGGGGATTAAATTTTATTTTCAAAAACTGTACTGAAAAGTTCAGTTTCCATTCAGTATTTATCTCAACTCTTCAAGTTTTGCAGTTTGGTCGTTCATCGTTCGGAAAAAACAAGCAAAGATAATAAATCAAATAAATCATTTGAATGAAAGCCTTGCTAAATCGCGCATCATGGATTTTAATGCCAAAGTTCTTCATATCAGTGCCCACGTACACTGTAAGCAATATATCTAAACAGTAAAACATTACCTAGGTATATCTTCTAATTGTGCTCGGTTGAGCTACCTTCTCGACTTCGCACCTGCCTAAATTTCTGTTAGTGCATGAATGCATTTACAGAGACGGCTATGAGATTTGTCAGTTATGGTCTTACCAAAGAATATTTACGCTGCTCATGACTTACCCAGAAGTTTGACTAAGAACATCTTCCAGCTCGTTGCTAGTTGCTTCAGCAAAGCAAAATCAGTCCCTCTTTGGTCTTCTTAGAAACCAGTGAATCAATCAAAGACAAAGACCAATGAAATCAAAGGCCACTCCCTTATGTCATTCAGCATGGGATCAAACTGACGTCGTTGGCATAAAATTCGATAGGTAAACGAGAAAAGTCATTAACCTTTCACTGATCAACATATTAGTTTGCATACAGCAAAACATAATACACGCGATTTAATTTCAAGTCAAAACATGTATGTAACTGTTTTCTATAGATAAATTCTGATACAAAGTAAAAACTGAATTCTTTCTTTTCTTGAATTAGTATACGTTAAATTGTACGCCCAGTCTCTCGACACTCTATTGTAAGTTCTTTTGAAGAAAGAAACTACAGTATACTGTACTCACTTATCAAAAGAACAGGGTCACTGTCACGAGGAAAGCAACTCCCATAATAGACCTATATTACGGCGTTTTCACGAACTGGTTTATTTTTAGATCGCTTTTAGCAGGAAATTTCCATAGAAGTTTCAGTCCCGGAGGAATTAGACAATTCATACAAATTAACAGTGATGTTATTTATCAAGTTTGGATACATGTGATTGATTTTAATTCGCAATAAATGAAATAAAAGCAAGTCGGATTGTAAAAATACCCTTACAAAGTGACAGGGTATAGTGATAGTGGAAGAAATAAGAGAAACATAACATATATAGCCATTGGTGGGAATCGAACCCCACATCTTCGGTTTTATTACTAGTCCGACGTGTTAACCACTACACTACAAGGACCAACCACATTGGTAACGCAGCCGGGCAATATATGTAGATGGCATGGTAACTGTAGGGGTTCCCAGAGCGTTATTTTTTCTCTATTGGTAAGTTGAACACCGTAAATTTTAGGTACGCATATATGGTCTTATGTGTTGTGGTGTTGCGTTCTCTCCTAAACACTGAGATCATTTACGGTTTTTACTGCAGCCGCTTCTGAGGCTAAATAAACACTATGTGAAAACTATATATTATTAAAATCATTAGTAGTAGTAGTGTAGTAGTAATCTCAAGCTCGTTTAGATGAACCAAATATTGGAACAAAAGACTGATAAACTTTATTCTGGTAATCCAGGTGACTGAACAGGTGCGGGTCTTGAGAAAAACGTAAAATTGACGTTTCTTGTGAGCAAAATCGATATGTGAATGTGCGAATGTTGTTAGAACCCCAATATAGGCTTTTGGTATTATTTTGGTAACATTTTTAATGAAATAAAAGTGTTTTCTAACACAGATAAATTTTCCTTTCTTGAGTGATTTACAGATTATTTTTATGAAAAAAAGAAAGTCCTCGAAAAGAAGTTTTTGTCACTAGTAAAGATTGGAAATATATCAGTGTTTTATGTTAACTGAAATCACAACCCATTAAAAATATTTACGGTCACAGAAAAATGAATTCTATGGATTTACTTCCGCATTCGCGTGTGGCATATGTCAGTTACAGCCTAAAGTATTAATAAGTAGACAAACACTGATTAGTCAACACGACGCTTGTAAATAAAAAAATTCAGTACAAAAGTAAAAATAAAAAGTAATAAAAGTAAAATATTAAGCCACATATTATCCAATACTAAAACATCGATTATCAATGCCTACTTAAAATGTTTTAGCTTTTTGAAATGAAGGAAATTTTTTGATTCTTGAACGAAATGCATTTACCAATCTGGACTCTCCATCAAGTCATACATGATATGCTGAGGGAAATAATGCAGAAGCTTGGTGCCAACCGTATGTTTGATTAAAGGAGTGCCAAGGATACGTGCACAAACTCATACACAATTGCAAACCAAAATGTGAAAACAGGATCATCTATCTTTTGCTCGCGTGCAGGATAAACTGAATGCCATATTTGTTTGTTAACACAAAATAGAACAACTGTCAGTAATACCTGTGTGTGGATTAAAAAAATGCACAGAAATACATAAAATTTGAAATTAAATATTTTTGCAATGGATAGTGCTTTTCTTTTGTTGAGTCTCCTCGCAATGACTACATCAATGCACCTAAAAAGAATGATAACTCGAAATGTCTTAAAGTTTAACAATCTTCCTAACTTTTCATTGCCTTTACGAGCTCGTGCAACAGTAGCCTTGACCATTATTAGTCACTTACTTTTGGTGGCGACAACAAGTATATTACATGTCGCTTGCCACCAAGTTTTATTTTTTCCAAAGCAAATGGCACATTTTCTGATTTTGTTACACTTATATCCTGGCTTTAGATAAAGTGATTCTTAATCTATTTAATTCTTCCCTCGTGTGCGGACTTGAAAACTATTAATTTTATGAAATTCTTTGAAATGCTAAATATTCAAATTATAGTCTTTTTCTAGTTCAACAAGCCAAAAGCTGTCAAGGTTATTTAGACAATCGCCATAAAGTGTTGACAGGTTTTTTTAAAACTTGAAGATGAACCTGGTCATAAATCAATTCACAATGTGTGGAGCTGTATTTATTCTTTTCATTTGCATAATAAGTTGGTAAAACTCCCGTATCGGGACGTACTACTGTTTAAACCTTGCTAAGATCCTAAATTCTACAGCAGTATAAGCGATGAAACTGCATGCTTAATTAAGTATGGCCCAGTACGGAAACTGTCCCAATAAGTTTAGTGTTTAAGTTTTCCGGCCGCATAGAAAATAAATATATAATAAAGTTGGAACTCGGCACAATCACTAACTGAACATTTTCCTTCTTAGCAACTTTATTTAATATATAGTACATTAGGTTTTTGTAGACGCCGATTGAAACTAGACTCACTGAACATCTCATCAAGGAAAAGCCATATCTAGAGTTTGTAACAAGATGAAACCACCAATAACATAAATCTCAGAAGGCCCGCTCATTGGTACCTCGGCTCTTGGAGCGATCTCCAACTTATTTTGCAATTTTTGCCTAAAATAAACTTATAGACAGCTAGGGGAGTCAGGATGGCATAGTGGTCATTAGTCGTGCCTCCCATATCTACGACCCGGGATCGATTCCTGGGCTCGGCATGTGGAATGAGGTTTGTCGATCTCAATCTGACTCCGAGGGTTTTTCTCCAGGTACTCCGCGCGGTTTTCTTCCCTCTGCAACTCCGACCGTCACCCCACTATGACGAGCCCCGGCCCCATAAAATTTGTTTTGCGAAGCTTCTGAGGCGTCACAAATCAACCGCAATATGCATACTTGCGGTTGAATAAGTGTAAGAAAATACCAAAGCTCAGCGCAACAACGGTGTCAAAATTGTTTCTATATGTCATCACTAACAAAAACAAAAGGCATACTGTTACGCTGCTATTACAGAAAATAAAATTGTAATGAAAGACTGAATTGCAAAAAAGCCAGCAAAGCCAAAAGTTGTGTGAAGTGTGTGTAAGCGTACTATCTTCGCCGGAAAGTTTTCAATTCAACTCCAGATGGCAATACTTCAAGCCATCAAGGGCCTATCGCAGTTCACAAAAGAAGTTTCGTATCAAAATAAGACTTTTTAAGCACTCCGGCAATTGTGCATAAAAATCAGTTTGAAGTTCAAGTTAAAGTTGAGACTATATTTTAATATATTTTTAAAAAGTTTGTATTTCAAATATAAAGAAAAACAGTTACAATTTATTGATAAAAATGACGTTACGAGAAAATATCTTAATTTATATTAAAATTGTCTTAAGTCACTTTAACTTTAAGGTTTTGTAGAAAAATTCCAGGTTTCTCATCAGTTATCTGCGTTGCTGCAAGTGCAAGTGCATTTGAAAAAAATAGTGCAACTGAAAAAAATATATGTTGTCGCATTTATGTTTACAAATTGTTGTAATGAAACACCGGGAATACTTTTTATTTGGTATTTTTTCAGTTATACACGTTTTTTTATAAGAATATGTTTTATAAAGTTTTTATTGGCCAAACTTTAAGAATATCTTAAGAATAATGATGAGGCTCAGATTTTGCTAAGATTCAGTAATTTCGCATGTTTATAAAAACATTACTGTACTTATACATACTGCAATTGCACTCTATATTCCCAAATGGAAAAGCTATATACAGATCCGTTAACTTTGAAACCCTTCGATACCACAGCCACAGGAATTTTAAAATGGAAATTCGACATCGACCTTTCCGAAACCAACAATTCCGTAAAAATATTTTGAGCGTAAATTCGGCCAGATAAGAATATAAATACTCGGCTTTTAAAACGTTATTATTACAAGCGAGTGTAGTTAACATATTCGTAGGGAATTAATGACAAGCAATACAGCAAACTGAAACAAACGTGTACCGGCTTTATTATTTCGTAATTTACACATATCTCAACTGAAAACGTTCATCTGAGAACATTGTCAGAACTGATAAAAATTGTTCAAAAGAAAA
>JAOTRI020129392.1:0-11525 GCA_028564885.2 Zoanthus sanctaehelenae
TGACACGAATACAAAGCGAACTGGCTCAAACAATTGCCATGTCCATCATTAATTTGTGTATACTTTGACCGTCAGAGCGAGAAGTTCATTGGAAGACATGGGAAAACCGCAGACTGTTTACAACGCGGGCTTACACGTTTTCGACATTGTCGATAGATAGATTGATAGATTGCAAGCCCAAACCTAAACTCGGCCTACCACAGGTAGCCCGAGTAAAAAGTGTCCCGGTGACTGGGTTTTAATTGACATCCTGTGACGTCAAGTTGTTTATCTCGCGCAACCACAAAGTGCTTCGATAAGTCTATTTTACTCGCTTATCATTTCATTCTGGTGCCATTGGGTGCTCTAGCAATGCATCTTCTTCCACCTTTCTTCCTAACCTGCTCTGTTACCATGTTAATAGTGTTTCGGGCACACAACTTGACGTCATGGCCGCGCGATTCCAGTAGACATCTTTTTCGCTCAAAACGGGTAATTCAAACAACAAAATTCTTGTTAAAAAGATAACATACCGTGAAAAAAAGTAGAATCCGTATATCTGACATATTAAACTACAAAAAACAGTAGAAAAAATTTTATGTCATATGCACTTTAAACATTTACTGGGAAAAATCTTGCAAAAGTTGTTACGATTTTTATTATGCCAAAATTGTCAAAAACTGTAACAATACAAAAACACATAAAATTATTACAAATAATTTATATCAATTATAACTACAAATTAATATCAGAAAAAAAATGTGAGGAAATTAAAAAAAAACGGAATTTGAAATGGGAAGTTTGTCAATGTAATTTTTACCTCATAAATTGATAATTTTTCAACTAACAATCTGCTTAACTCAGCAAAATCACTTTTGCTGGAAGGTTGTAAGCTGTCTATACTTCTTCCAGATATTCCTAAGGAAAGAAAAAATCAAAATGAAGATTTGGTACAATATCCATACCAAAGTTTAACTGGGGGAGGGCAGTCAACCTTGTCAATAAGTCGCAGCGGCAACCAATGATAATGTAGACTACAATAAAATGGCTGAAATTGGTAAGCCAGGAAAAAAAGGTTCATACAAAAATCATTTAAGAAAGAAGTAAATAAAAATGTGCCATCTACTTTCATAATATCTCTGCCTACTTCAAATCTTATTATAAAATAATTTAAATGGAACGCGCGTTCTGATTGGTTGAAAAACCGTTTTACATTATAGTATGTATACACGGTTTTCATCTTCTTTCGTTAGTTATTTCATAAAAGAATCGCGTCGTGGTTTCCTACGCTTATCTCGTGTTCTCCCAACCTCCCGCGTGTTTACATCAGGTTAAATGTAAACACGGAAACCATTTTATGTTTCTTAACTGACAATCTTGGGGTGGGAAAGTTGCACACCATTTGAAATTTTGTGAGATAATGCTGTTTTGCACGCCCTACAGTATATGTAGCTAAAAATTATACACCAACTTGATCAAAACCAAATTTTATACCCGAAAATAACAGAAGTTGAGGCATGATTCATTTCTTAATTTTTTCCAGCCTAAATTTTTTCTGGTCAAAATTCTTTTATATATGTCCTTCCATATCACTTGGTGAGCAATCACTACTGAACTTTTTCTGAAAATCGTTTTTGGAGTACTTCCTTAGACTTTCAAATATTATACTTATCAAGAAGCATGCTATTAACCCTTTCCCTACTACACCACCCTCAACCGCCTGTAGAATATAGTACTAAGTTAACAAATTCAATCTTTCTTAAACAAGAAAACTATGTTTCAAATTTGGTTTTAAAGCGAATTCTAGTCGTTTCTTTAAGTTTGAAAGCCAGTGATGTAAGGATAAACTGTCAGTTCTGCAGAAAGTCATAAGTTGAAGAGCAAAAATTGAAAATAATACCGTTTTGCGTCGTTTTTTGAAAGGCAAAATCGACGATGTTTTGCCTTGGATTTTTTGATGAACTTTTTATTGACAGCAAACCAAACAGCTTTCACGACGAAATTTAGACCTAGTACGGAGATATAGTGAACTTGTTTAGCATTTTTTTAGTTCATGGATCAAGCAACAGCCGTTTCTTTGTGTCAATCTTGCCCCAACGTGTTTACCGCCATTTGCACAACCCAAATGCATTCTGGGATGTCCGAAAGATTTGGCGAGGACAGGCAGCGTTTCCTTCAAAAATGTAGAGCCTTCACGAGTGTTATTCAGTCGTCAAAGCGTTCAAAAAATGCATTGGCAGCTTAGTGAATTTGCCTCTCTTCGAGCTTGAAAGCCAACTTCTTTTCGGCGCCTGTGGGAGCCCACCCAGTGGAAATATGCCGTAAAAAGCGTGACACGTCGCTGGTTTCATTCAGCAAGTAAGCTCAAATGCTACCTTTAAGCTTTATGATGCTATCCAGTAGTGAAGAGAGGCAAAAGAGGCTCCAAAATGAGCAAAAATCCACTTTTAACGGCGGCTACAGCAGTGACAAGACACTTCAATGCCACCATCACCTGATAAACTGAAAACACGATCCCTGGGGACTATACAACGTGGGATGTTTCCATGGCAATGCCTAATATGGATTAGAGAAATCTAATTGATTGTTTTGATACAAAAAACCGTTCAAAATCACAAAAGCTCCCAGGGGTCAAAGGGTTAACCAATCGAAAAACATTTGTAGTCTGCACTAGTGCTACACATTTTGCACTCGTATTACAGAAGAGCTGCACTCCTTTCTCAGCCAATCAGAATCGAGTAATCTTTTGTGTGTATATTATTAGCCATGTAATTCATACAGACTGTAAAAATTCTCAATACTAACATTAACAGATAAACAGTACTTACCAAATGTATCTTTTGTAACTTGAAGATCTGCTTCTTCAACAAGTCTTCAAGGTTTTAAAAACAAATGCAGTTATAAAACATTAACATTTAATTTTCAACTAATTATTATCAATTATCAATGACATGTTGTACAAAGGATCACTCTATTGCAAGAGTAAAGAATCATTTGCTGAATTTAATGAAATTAGGATTTCCTGCTTAAGTTATAGGGCAGTTTGGATCTCCCAGTAACTGCAAATGGCTAACAAATGTCAACTGCAGGGTTCTCATTAGAAGCCAGGACTCGGGTACCGGAACCCGTTTGCTTTCATAAACATCGTGTACTTGAGGTGAAACCCTCAAAAGTATATAGCTTTAGACCTCCAGGCTAATTAATAAGTGCTCACCTACTCTAGATAAAGTGCCCTTGTACTTCAAAAGTTAATGAAAACCCTGCAACTGGTGTCTTGGACTCCATATCAAAGAGTGATTCAACTGGCCCTATCATTTGGTGATTGGGCTTTGGGCAGAAATGAAATTCAATGACTTCTCCATGACTTCTTCATGAACGAATGCCATGACATGGAAATAAAAATCATATAACAAAAGTCAAAGAACCCACTCCAACACAACATTCTATTCTCACTTTAACCCTTTTACTCCCAGTTGAATTATTAAGTTCTCCCAACTTGAGCCAATACGTTTCATTGAACAAGTTTGAGAGAATTCCACTTTTAATCTTCATTAGTTTACTTAGTTTGATCACTTATCATTTTCTCATTACCAAATATTTTATTTTGTAACTGTTATGTAAGGAGAAGTTGAGTGTTAATAAGTGATTGGGAGTGAAAGGGTTAATCCAGCTTTAAATGTGAATGACACCTTCTGTCCTGAACAATGAAAGACAAACTAAGTAACATACTAGATAGATCTATACACTCAATTTTGCTAATGTAGTGCAAATCAGTTGTAGTAAAATATTTTTATAAATGTAAATGTAGAGCATAACACTTTTACTTGCCACATTCACACTAAATGATATAAAAATGTTATTCACCAAAAAACCTTAGCTCAAGAAAAATAATACCCTTGACTTTGACCATTTTTCCAGACCTAGAAAATGCATTTTCAAATTCTGACTTTTCACGAACTTGTAGACATGGCTGATAACTCTCACTCCCTAAAATCAATTATTACATGTCCAATGAAAATTCATCAGAGGGTGTTATGGTTGCACCTCACTTGAGCAAACGGAAAAGCTGGTTAAAAGGTCAGGATCTGAGGCCACTGGTTCACAAAAACTAAATTTTTAAGGTTGGAAATACAGTCTGAATGTACAGTTAGAAATTTATGAGTTGCAACACACATACTTTTGTCTCTTTAATTTTTCTGCTAATAATTCCTCTTCTGTAGGTGGTTTAGCCTCCTGTAAAATAAATGAAACAAATTATTTATCAAGTTTTTGTTCTCTGTGTATTTAATCGTCAAACATAACAAAAGCTGATCATATATATTTATAAAATAATAACAATAATAATATATATATATATAAGTACAATGTCCTTGAGTTAGAAAAGAGATACTTTATTTGTAAACAATATTAATATGTTTAATGTAGAGCTAACAGGATTTGAAGATTAAGCATAATCTGCTTGTTCACACACTAGTAATATGAAGGACTACATAGCTTAAGATTGTGACTCAGTGGTTACTAATGCAAAAACGTGCTGGCAACTAGATTTTTAGAACTGGTTGCCAGTTTACAAATCACGTTTTGTGCAGAAACACAGGATAATTTGTGGTCAACTGACGTATTTGAACTTTTATTTTTATAATAATATAAAAATTATATATTTTATATATATGCTCAGTTGAAAATTTATACCCATCGACAGTTTTGAATGCCAAAAACATTGGTCTGACCATATTATTTAAAAAGAATACTGGGGCTCTAAATTGATTTTTGAATCACTCACCCTTTAGGTTAGTAGACAACTTTTTTACGTTTAACTAAATTATAAAGTTTGGTATCCACGCTCACAAGTTACGATATCGCAAATATTGAACATTTTGTAAATTTCACTAACCATGCTGGGTTAGTTGGACACATTTTTTGTATCCAGACATTGAAAATTACAACACATTGGTTAACAGGTTACCATTCATTTCAAGCCCTGGAAAACAGAAATTTATGATTAAAGACTAAGTAAAGTGGATATCAGATTTCAGTTGTATTAGGAGGACTTCCCATGCTGCTTATTTCTTGCTATTCTTAGTAAGAATTTTTTGGATACAATGTAAGATTCAAAATTATGATCTTTTTAATATACTGGATGTGCATTTTTTTAAATCTTTTGTGTTGACAATTAAAACCTATAATTTTATTATTTAGTAGCCAGCTGGCTCCAGAGCAAAACGTTTCATTATGAGGCCTGAAATAGCAAACTTGTTTTCAAACTTGTTAGAGTGAGTGTTAATTATTGCCATTTACTAGTAAAGATTTTAAGATGTTCAAATTATCTTATTAAATTTTCTGTTCTGTTCTGTTTGAAAGAGACTTCTACAACCATTGCACACATGGCCTGGTTGAAATATATATGTATGTGTAAGTATGTGGGTTTTAACCAGAAAACGAAAGTATATACACTCTACAGGTCTGTTAAAATCTAATCGTTTGTGCTTTAACATTACAGGAAAAAGCTAAAAAATTCACTTATAGTAAAAATGGGGAAAACTTGTCAATCTGAGTGATTACAAACTCTGAATGTCAAGTGGTTAATCATCTGTTGCAGGTTAAGATGTTTTAGTTTTTTATGACAGCATGGATCAGGTGTAAATCCCAGTTTAACTTTTCATTCTTATGAGGTTGATAAACTTTACTGGAGAGCATTTTAAGATGTAGTTGTGTTCAAAATGCTATGCAATTATTGCACGGTGTTCTGCTATTTTCAAAGCCTAAAATTTGCCAACATGAAACCTTTTGTTAAAATACCAAAGAGTTTTGATGTTTGAATGAATGTTTCCAATGTTTTTACAATTAAAATAATGAAATTTTAATGCCTCCTTTGCAAACTGCCCTTGCACAATGCAATTGCATTATTAACCTGTTTTTAGTTTCATACATCTTCGATTAGTTATAGGAATTGTTGAAAGGCATGTTTCTGAAAGAGGTTAAATGTCTTATGATCTATGAAACACTTTTAAATGGAAAAAATGGGGCATGTGGTAAAACCCAGAACACTGAAATGAAACCATTGGAACAAAACAACTGGAACCACCAAAACAAAACAACAGGAACCACAGAAACAGCTGGTACAAAACGACTGGAACTACCAAAACGAACAGAATCACCTAAACAAACCATCAAAACTGTTGAAACAACAAATCTTTCTTGCTTACATTAGAAAAAAAAAAGATTAATTGGTACAGTACATCCTTGGATGTACTAACTAGAGATATATATAAATAACATAGTCTTTATCCCTAGGGTCAGTGATTTTGTGTGTAGATGCTCTGTTTTATAAATAATTGCAATGTAATTACACAAGCCTTTGTATATGAACACCCACATTTCTTGACGCTTGGTGTCTGTTATTATGGGGTTCCACAGTATTTGATTGAACAAACCACTCAATATTGTGACACGAAATGGAATGTTTGTTTCATATGCACAATGCATGAGAATATTTTTTGCTACACTCAGAAACATTATAGAAATATGGAAATATGATTTCACTAGTGACTTATGATTTAAAATGAGCTGCATTGTCTCTGGACATACAGGGGTCAAAGAGCCGTGGATGATCAAGGAGTCAATTAATGATAACCTGAAGAGACTGAATATGACAGAAGATATGGCTGGAGACTGTGTAAAATGGAGACCTTTGCTGAAAACTACAAGTCACACACACGTTTGACGTGTCCGATGACTGTAAAAACAGATCATAGTAGTATTGTTGTTTGAACAAAAAAATAAGACGAAAACACAATAAAATGACGTGTGAGACCACTCTAAAAGTTCCTAATATTTTTATATACATTAGGCAGTGCAATGTGTTCATTGATGGCAAATTTGTCTCGCATGGAATGCCAAGCTTCTAAAATCAATCGTTGCCTCTCCCCCCTATCCCAAAGTGTCAGGGCACCTTCCAGACAATATCATCCAGATCTGATAATCAACAATGAGACCTCAAAGATAAATGGATTACCAGTTGATTGCCAATGAGGCTATAGACCAATCGGCTACTAAAACTCGTAATACATGAGGCCATGAAGTCTAATTGTTTTAGTATAAACCTACCAGTTAGACAAATCAAAGGTATCCTGTGGCAAGCTCATGGAGTAAGTAAGATCCAGTGTAGGGAGCTGTTGTATTTTGACTGAAGTTATAATAATCAATTTTAAATATTCTGTACTGTTTGCTGAAGTCACGTACCGAACACTAACATATTGAATGTCTTTCATTGGTAGCTGAATAACAGCATTCTTAACAATCATTTGACGAATGCATGAATGCACCTTACAAACATGAGACAATGAGAAATCAATTATAAATTTCCTATTGTTTACACCTGATAACCTGACTCTTTACCATCCCAATAGTTCTCCACAAACTAAAAGAATGTACAAATTAAAAATCATCTAATATTATAGTACAATGGGACGAATGACTTTTTTTATCTTTTATCTTTTTCTCTACGAAAATAGGCTATCACAAAAAATCCTCCAGTAAAATGGCCAATCAGAATACATGATGCCAGGGAAAATCATTATACTAATAAACAATTAGACCTCAAGGCCCCATGGACTACAAGAAATAGTCCATGGACCAAAAGCCGAATAGGCTATTGCCTTGTAGTACATAAGGCCGAGAGCTCTAATTGTTTTAATATTTTCCAATATATTGAGCAAAAATTAAATAAAAATAAATGCTAATTTGGAGATGCTACATGAGCAAGTTTATCAATTTGCAACTCTCGTTTGTGTCTGTAAAAATATCTATGAAAAAGAAGTTATATGTTCCTTTTCTAACGCTTGTAACTTATCATTGGATATTTTCATTCCACACTTAGTAGCTTTTTTTGCCTTCTCGGGTATTGAACTATCTAGAAGTTCTTGTATATTATTTATTAGTCATTTGACATTTTTACAAATTGTGAATGAGCCACCATTGTTTTTGCAAACTCCTCACCTCAGACTATCACGAATAGCCCAAGTTAAGGGAACCAATCAGATTGTAGTATGTGTAATAGCCCTGATGCTGGAAAATACTAACATAAATTAGTATTTTCCAACATAAGGGCTATTACACATACTACATTGATAAGCTCTCTAACCTTGGGCCATTCGTGATAGCCCGATGTGGCGAGTTTGCGAAAACAATGGCGGTTTATTCGCATTTTGTGGAAGTGTTAAATGACTATTTACAAGAACTTCTAGATAGCTCAATACACAAGAAAACAAAAAAAAACAAAGTATGAAATGCAAATATCCAGTGGTAAGTTACAAGCATTAGAAAACAGACATATTGCTACTTTTTCATAGATGTTTTTACAGACACAGACAAGAGTTGCAAATTTAAAAATTCACTCGTTTAGCATCTCCAAATCAGCATGTATTTATATTAAATTTGGCTCAATACGTTGAAAAATACTAAAATAATTAGACCTCTCGGCCACATGGACTACAAGGAAATAGTCTATTTGGCCTTTGGCCTCATATGGGCTATTGCCTCGAAGCAGCCCTGAGGTCTAATTGGTAAATATTCTGAAATAAAAAACATTTTTTCACCTCTAACTCTTTTCTTAATTCTTCTTCTTTTAACTTTTGTTCTTCTTTTTCTTTTAGTACTTGCTTCAGGGTCCTTTTCTTCTTTGATGACGCTGTTACAATTCAAAAATTGTCAACCAACAAGTTTTACTATGAAATACGTTCCTATTAAAACTTTATAAAGTTTTTTTATATAATTTCATTGATGAAATATTTTAATCAGACTTAAAACTGTAATTAAAATAATGTAAAGACAGAACTTGCTCCGTTTATATACGAAAAATGAAGTGCAATATTCCGTTGTGCGTATAATCTTTGAATGCGGGTGAATGAAATGAAGAAAAACAGGACTTGAAAATCCGATAAAATCCCGACAAATTTGACATTTCAAATCATATTTTTTTAAATAATTTTAAAATATATTTTTGGGAGGCAAGGTTTCTTATTAATAAATAAATTATATCTCTTCAAAACAAATTCAAAACTTTGTTAACAAAGTATTGCAACAGTTTATAGATATAAAAAACAGTTCTTATTAGTAACGGAGATGGAACTGCCTGAAGCATGGCAAGTAGAAACGACCATGGGATTGATTCATTTAGTCGGTCACATGGAATTCTCTTTCGGTGAATCGTCTGAGATTGCGAGAGAATAAACATAATTATCAAGCTTACCCGTCAACTCTTTTTTCGCCTCTCTCTTTTCTGTCTCTTCTTGTTTTTCATCATCATCATCGTCCCAGTTGTCCTGAAGGAAGATCAAGTGATCAAATTATTTTCTCGGCTTGAATAGCTATTAAGGTTAAGCTTCAGATACAAATAACTACAGAGCTGACTAAACCTTAACATTATCGTCATCTTCATCTTCGCCTTCCCATTTATCTGACGCTTTTACAGGCTCAAAGCTCTCCGGCTCAAAACCTTCATCATCTGTTACAGTAAAACAAGGAAAATATGAGAGATCAGCACAATTAATAACTTTTAATGTTTGAGAAACATATTACTTCTCTACTTACTCACCCCAATCCGCCATCTTGAGAGTACTAACTGTTACGCATGCGTGAAAAATAGGAATTTGCGCAATGTTTCCCAAAAGTCATTTCAAGTGGCGCAAAGTCAGAAACCATTTTCTTCTAGTCGTTAGCTATAAGTTCATCATCATCTAAAAGTGTAATAATACGAGTCAAATGAGTCATGAGTCAAAATTCGAGTTATTCATCGATCATTCATTTTCGCCAAATGTTAGGATTACAGGTCGATTTAGGGTTTGGATTTCAAAATTATTTTAATTATTACTAGGCCACGGTTACCGTTGTAGTGTTTGACTCAATCTTCAACTTCAATCTCTCTGAAATGGGGAATGGAAGCGGAATCATTTGAGATATAACATTCATGTTTCCTAGAGTAGTTATTTAAGCCGCTGTTACACGTGGAAACTTTCAGCTGAAACTTGTGTGGAACAAGTTTCTTTGAGTTTTTGCCACGCTACGCCACGCTACGCCACGCTACGCCAGCCAACCAGAAACAAGAACAACAAGTCGGTCATGCAAACTTTGATGTTACACGGTGAAATGCCTGGTGAAACTTGTTTCGCATCGTTGGTGTACACAACTTTATCCGTACACGTCTGTGGTTAGCCCAGTTGGTAAGATGCCAGTCTATGGTGCTTGGGTTCGATTTCAGGCCGGACTACCACGTGCTGCGTTTGCTCTAACATCTGCAAGTGGTTAGACTTTTACGTCTTCTCGGATAAGGACGTTAAGCCGTTGGCCCTCCAGGATTATATCTATGTTTGTGTATGTGTGTTGTGATGTGAAAGGTCTCCATCCGCCTTCGAGTGGTAAAAATGGTTTCCTCAATTAGTAGGCCTTTGGCCGGCTAGAAAGACTTGACACCTAATTAAAATCTTTATTATTTGTTATTATTATTATTAGTTTCATCGTGTAGCAGAGGCTTTAGCACAATAAATCATAATTCATTCCCTAGTTACCGTGCATGATCTCTTACACATGAACGGCAGGCCGATCGCGAGTTTCGTGTCTGATGAGTGCGTAGGTACAAAACTCGGACGGAGTTTCGGAGAATCATCTGCGTTTGATCATTTCACTTTCATTCTTAGAAGCTTTTTTTATGAACCTCTAAAATAATCTTAATTCTAAGTTATAATTGGATTTCAGTCAAGTGAAAATACACTAAGTTCAAAGTTCTTTTTACACTTAATATTTAATTATGATTCCAAAGGGACGCGTTGCCATGACAACAAGTGCGAATGAAACAATTGTTTATTAAATTTTGTGAGCTTTCCGAATTCGAACCCTTTGATACTTGAAAATGACAATAAAATTTTGTTTTGAGATTTTTAGCTCGTGGAGAGCTATCGCGATGGTTAGGGAATCAGAATGTCAGGAGTAAACAATAAAAAACTTGTAATCAATTTCCGATCGTCTCAAGTTCGGCAGGCGCATTCATGCGAATTCTCTTACTTGGCTAACAATGAAAGTCATTCAATGTGTAACGTGATATTTCGGCTTCGGCAACTCGGTTGATCACGCTTACAATATACTTTGAATTCAATGAGCTACAGACTAGATGCAACAACACCCCCCTGACACAGTATCTTACTTACTCCACGAGCTTAGCTTATAACTTATGGCCATTCAGTATATGAGCTTATAACCAAGATTAAGTGAACCAATCGGAACGCTAAAAACACAATATTCGAGGTTGAAAATGTAGTATTATTTATATGCTGTATTGAAAAATTATACTATACTTTTTTTTTCAGTTGTGCATTTAAAATACATGAAGATATTCAAAATGTTAAAGTTAAAACAACTCAGGCATGTTAAGGCTTGACTCGCGGACCCAGATTACCCCCTGCGAAGACATGCATGAAACATTCAATTTCAAAATGGCGGACGTGTTTTGTAAAAGGAAGTTTCATTATTCATCAAGTAACGGCTTATTCTTC
>JAOTRI020129402.1:0-11524 GCA_028564885.2 Zoanthus sanctaehelenae
ACACTGTTTTCCCCCAGAGAAACATGAACGTCAAGGGATCACAAAACACACTGTTTTCCCCGAGAGAAACGTGACCGTCCAGGGACCACAAAACACACTGTTTTCCCCCAGAGAAACATGAACGTCAAGGGATCACAAAACACACTGTTTTCCCCGAGAGAAACGTGACCGCCAAGGGACCACAAAACTTGCTTCTTTTCTGACCTTAATTTCATTAAGTGTCTTGTTAAATACCAGGGCCCCGTTGTTCAAAGTCGGATTAAGTTTAACCCTGGGTTAAGCAAAAATTCAAAGAGGAATTTCTTCTTTAAGAAAAGATAAACGGTCATTTATGAATGCCTTTTTGAATTTTTCTTGGAAAAGAATTGTTAATCCCATAATTACGGCTAAAATCTTTCCTTGTAAGATTAGAAACGAGATCGTGGGTTAAACATTTGGGCCCAGATTTTAAAGAAGAGCCTGAAAATCAGATTTCAGATATATTTTTATTATTCAAACTTCTTTTGTTTTGTTAACTTTTGAAGTCATATCAAATTACAATTAACTTCCTGTGTTGTTATATTGCCCTCTGGACGTTTTGTTACCGGGAAAAAATGAAAGTACATACAATTTTGTAGTGTATATACTGTATATATGAACCTTCATTCAATGGAAAAAATCCGCGCGTGCAAGTGGTTAGCTTTAAGATTCGTGTTTTTTCTATAGTCGGAAACCTTTGTATTTTGGCCTTTTGCATGCAATCGAAAAGAGCGTGGTAACATTTTTGTAATGAACTGGTGAGCGTGGTGTATTTACGGGTTACTCACTGGAAGTGAGTAATTTTTTATAAATATACCTACGAGCTGGCGATAAAATGAGCGAAAATGTAAATAATGAACGAAGCGTAAGTCGAGTTCATTATAAGAAATTTCGAGTTCATTTTTACGCCAGCAAGTAAGTATATTTGTAAACAAACTACAAACTAAAAGTAACTAACCCTTTTAATAAGCAAGCTGAGCTGACTGCATTGCAGGGCGCACCTTATACAACGAACTTCAAGCAAGAGTCGAGTTTGAACAATTTAATTAAATGAGTACATAATTAACATTGCATATTAAGTTCAAATAGAATAACACAGAATAACAAAAAGTGATTCATGGAAAATGATTTTAAAGTGACAGAACTCTTAAAAATCAACGCAAAGAAAATAGTTTTCAATTAAGCAAATGTGAAGCGAAGCTTTTACTGAAATTTGTCAAAAGCTGAAATTAAAGCGCAACTTAAAATCAGCAAATATTTTGTTTTCGACTTTATCAGCATGTCCTTTGGGAAGTTAGTTCAATGTTTTAATAAAACATTAGAAGAACTCAACAGTATTTCAAACGTTTTCTCACGCAGCCATTCCCAATTGAAAAGAAGCGAAACGCCATCTTGAAGATTTCTTGTCAAAACAAGTCAGTAATCTGTTTATTTTTGCTCCAAAATGTTTGCAATATAAAACAAATCAATTATAACAATCCGGTACTTAGTAAATCTGGCAATAGTTTGAATTCCATGTTTAAAAAATCCAACAAAAACAACTGTTTAAAAATCCTCAAAATGCTTCACAAGAAACCCAAACTCGGAAAACGTATCTAAAAGTAAAAGGCGGGAAACTGTTGGACGTGTGCCCAAAAGCCCGCCAAATTATATAACTTGAGTAAATACTCTGATAGAGAACAACTTTAAAAAAATAGAGTCACTGATTAGTTTTAAGAATTCATCTTTTTCTGTTGTCGGAAACTTTTGTATTTCTGCCATTAGCAAGTAATCAAAAAGAGCATGGTAAAATTTTTATAATGAACTGCTGAGCGTGGTCTATTCTCTTATTTATCATGGTCATGTGATCGATTTTGACCAATTGTACGCGCGAATTTTTTCCTGTGAACGAAGGTTGTTTTTTAAATACAATATAGTCCACCAGTACTGTATATATACATATAGTGTATATACCGTACAGTCCACTAGTAGGCACCTTCCACAGCCACAGCAGAAAATAAAACCTCTTAGATTAAGGAAAAGAACTTGCCGAACATGCAAGAAGCAACGATTTTCACTTAGCTTAAGCAAAGCGTAACTCTCGAGATGTCAATTTCTCACTCTTTTGATCACGTGATGTATCATGTGACTTTTAGACGGCTTGTTCTTTCAGACCTTTCCGCGCGGGAAAATATTGGAACCGTTATGAATGAATTTTAAAAACTCTGTTTTTGGTAGTGTATGTTATCTCATTGTTAAAGTATACACCTCAGTGTCGGTGGTTAACGGAGGACATTTACCTCGCCGCTTCGCCGCTCAGTAAATATCCACCACTAACCACCGACACTTCGGTGTATAGTTGTTAAATACAGTATAGTCCACTAGTAGTGAATATAAAGCCAATAGACGGCGAGATTTGTAATAGTCCATCAGAAGAGTGATACGAAAGCCAAATATTTCGTTTTTCTCCGTCAGTTTTCTGATTTCAGTTTGTTCTTTTGTTTTGTAGCCCCAGACGAACAGCTAAACCCAAAGAAGAAGGTGTTTGAAACACTCAAGGTATTTCACCACTTTGAACGAATAAATTGAACTTGGCAAGATGACATTTTTTGTAACATTGCGATAATTTAATAAAGTTCTAGTTGATAATTCAGTGACGATGGGTTGGAAAGTTAGAGTGAGGAACTGACGTTTCCAGCCTTGGTCATTCTTCAGAGCAACTATAAGTTTAACTACTCAAGAATGAATTGTTTATAATCAAATTCGAAAATAGTATTTTCAAAACCAAAAGTCCCTATATTGCTCATTTTTTATCATTAAAGGTGTGTTCACACTAGAAACGCAAATGGAAGCGCAGACGCAGACGCAAGCGCAAGGACATTCACACCAGCGACGCAAGTAATGCAAGCTACGCAGTCGTCTGTGTCTGTATTTGCGTCATCCTCATTAACACTTGGAAATTTGTGAAGCAAGAGCAAACGCAAGTGCAAGGTATGCGCAAAAAAAAAGAAATTTCCTTTTTATTGCGTCTGCGTTTACGCTTGTATTTGCGTCTGTAGTGTGAACACGCCTTTAGATGAAAAGTTTGACGCGGTTCTTGTTATGTTTTCTGGGTTTAAGACAGTTTGGGGACAGCTGTCGTTTTTGACCGAGCATTAATTTCATGTGAAGTCCTGGTATATAGTGACGTAGGAGAAGGTACTTGTGCAGCTTCCGGTTCAATACTAACCACTGTCAACACAAAATGTTCTTCGTTTCCGGTTTAAAGCACTGCGAGAAATAGAGACACTTAGTTTGAGTGATTTGTTTGTCACGTTTTTTAATCTGAAATACTAACGACAACGAAGGACGTCTGCCTACTGTTACGTCACAGGTACCAGTCCCCTGCACACGGTCAGAATTTGAATTCCTAACTTCTTTGATTAAAAAGCATTCTTAGGTTCAACATTTTTCTTTTGTTATTCGAATTTTGAGGTCATAGGTGACATTTGTTTTCATTTTTAGATTTAAAAAAGCGATATAATGACTTCACAAATCATGAATAAAATAATTTTCTAGTGTTAATTATTTATTCCTTAAATTGCACTTACTTTCCAAACTTGGTTTATCAGTGATGAAGTTAAGGAAGTGAAATTCTGTGGATTTCATCTGGTTAAAGTTGAGACATTTGTTAAGGTTGATTTGCTACTTGTATTTCCATTCGTCTTACCGCGCGAGAAAAATCGTAACCACTTCTAGATAGTCAAACCGCCGTCTGGTTAGCCCAATTAGTGCCAGGCTATCATGCGGGAGGCTCGGGTTCGGTTTTCGGACGGACCTCAGGGTCTTAAAATAATTGAGGAGAAAGTGTTGCCTTTCCTCTGACATATTCAAATGGTTAGACTTTCACGTATTCTCGGATAAGAACGTTAAACCGTAGGCTCTCGGGGATTATATCTGTGTTTATTTATGTGAGTTGTAACTTTGAAAGGTCTCCGTCCACCCTAGCGTGGTAAAGATGGTGTTCCCAATTAGTAGACCTTTGGCTGGCTAGAAGCTTTGACGACTAAATAAAGTCTTTATTTATTTATTTATTATTATTATTATTGTTGTTGTTATTGTTGTTATTATTATTATTATTATTATTATTATTACTGTTTTTTTTCTTTCAGCCCGACTTCCACGTGTCTTCGGAAGGTGTTGCCGAGTTTAAAGGAAATCCTCTCATAGTCAACAATGCGCACGTGACCTCCAGTTTGAAGGACGCTGAAATCAGTTGATACAAACCCGCTTCATTGCTGCAAATGAAGACGACAAAGGCTTTTGGTTCATGGCAAGAGTTTTTTTTTCTAGAAAAAAACTCCTTGTTTTTCTATAGTTAACTTTTTAAAAGCTATATCCAAAATGAATTTGAGAAGACGCCGTCGTTTCTGTTAGTTATCTAAATATGTTAAAAATTAACCCTTAACGAGGACCATAAATTTGAACAGTTGAGACGCAAACCACGACTTTCACCACCTCCAATGTACGGATTGGATAGTTTTTTTAAGGTGAACAATCTCTCTCATCTCAGTTTTGATATTCCTTTTTCTGCTACATAGGTATCTTGAGGTAGCTTTTGCACTACAGTTTGTCAGACCAACTTTAATTGACATAGATCTCGATGACAATGGACTATCTTTCAATAGTCCCTGAGGCCGTTCAAATTCGTTGTCCATGAGGCCAAGTTGTTTAATTGTTTTAATATAAACCTACTAATCGGTCAAAAAAGTATGTACAAATTATATTATTGGATTGAAATTCTCTGAAATTACTGCAAAACGGGGCTCGATACTATTTTGATTGGCCGTATTTTCTCTCCTAGTAAGCTTTCACAAATAGAACTCCATCAGAGTAGCCAATCAGAATATAGGATGCGTGTAAGATCACGTGTTAGTCCATGTCAGTTTTCCAAAGATAAAATCACTTGCAGTTTAGTCTTGATATGAAAATGGCGTACTTCAATGAGTAGTTTTATCGTGTCTTAAGTCTTTGTTGTCTATACTTGAATTATGTTGCTAATGAAACAATTCAAAATAAAATCAAATATTCCTTTTAAACTATTGCAAAGTTAATGCACCATTATTCTGACTGTGTATTGTTCTGTTTACATACAGGTTATCGTACAAATTTATCTCTAAATTGTTTTCTTTAGAAACACCGACACAGCTCGCTTTAGTTTGTAGCTTGTTAGTTTTCTCGTCATCAAGTATGTCTTGGAAGGGGCTGGAAGAAGATTTAAGGATTCTAAATAATAGAGGTTTTGTAAAAGTATTGATGACAAAAATCAACGCCAATATCCAACGTTTCGAAGTCATCCAGACTTCATTTTCAAGGATTTTATTCAAATTGAATATCGAGGTCTTCTTTTAACATAAGAAGTATAATAAAACAATAGAAGTGTTACTGGGCATAAAAATGTGAAAATAGAATAATATAGAAGTTGTTTATCCGTGACATAAGTCCCAAGTTGAACACTCAATCAGATTCAGTGCGGGGTAAAGTGTTTGTTTAATTGTTGTATTTTAACACTTTACGCCCAGTAACACTTCTATTGTTTTGTTGTACTTTTTATGTTAAAATAAGACCATGATATTCAATTTGAATAAAATCCTTGAAAATGAGGTCAGGATGATTTCGAAACGTTGGATATTTTCTTTGATTTTTGTCATGAAAACTTAAGGATTGCATTGATGATGGTTTCATTATAACTTCAGTACGGACAAAAGTGGTCTTTTAGTTACCCCCGCTGGTGGGGGTAAGGTAATTTATGTAAACATCAAGATTCTTGTTAGTCAATTGTTTTGTAATGACAGTTTATCAAGAAGGAAATGTTACTTATGTTAACATTACAAAATAGACACGCAAAGCATTCGTATTGCCACTGCCTATGCAGTTATCAATGTACCTTATTGGTACTTAATTTCGCGGGTCTTTAATTTAGCGTTTTTCGCGATTGTAAAAAAATCGCGAAGTTAAAGACCCGCGAAAAAAATTCTCGCGAAATTTAATACCCTTACAAAAAATTCAAACTGTAGAAAAAAATGATTTATTCGTAATGGCAACAAAATTTACAGGATATTTATCAACAAAACGCAAAATATTAACTGGTTTCTACTCGTAAATTCCATTTTTGAATTTGTGAAATAGTTAAATGTATTGAATGGAGAAGTTAATCTACGCTACTAATAATAAATTTTTCTTCAAGTAGGAACAGCATTTCGCTTAGTGCCTTAAGTGCACAATATTTTTTTGCCAAAACACTTTCGTCACCTTATAAACGTTGCAGCGAACCACTGAAACAATGCGTTTTCACGTTGTAATACATTTAGTTTTAACGTTAATTTTCAAATATGTGTTTTGTGTTCCAGTTATCTAGAAACTTTAAACAGTTCAGACCTTTGGAAAAGTAAAATGAAGTTGAGATCGCTTCAATCGCGAAATTTAATGCCCTTTTTTATATTTGCCTATTGAAATTGCGAAAATAAAACCCCGCGAACTATTGCCTCGCCAAAATCGCGTTTAAACGAAAACACACTGTTTGACATGTATAGAACTAGATTCCACATATCTATTTATGTCCTAAAACATATATACCAATTCTTTGTCCTTTTAAAGTTGATTTAATATGTGTCTTAACATTTGCTCAACTCATTTCATCGCTGCTTCCCAAATGGTCGTTGTGTGACTGCCTTAAGTCCTGCATTCTGGCTGTCCTTGCACACTGGAAGGACTTAAAACTCTTCTTGAGGTCGGTCATGGGGTCAGCTCCTTCCCGGCCACATCGTCCACAGAGGTCTTTGCGTCCCAAATGAGCCCTGTAGAATGCAGACCATGCTAGAAAGCATGGCGGTTGCTGCCACTTTTGCCGTCTGGAGACGAGATCTGAATCCGACACGTCCGACAGGTTAAACCAGTACGAACCACAGCCGTTAAACACATTTACATCAAAAAGAGGATTAAATAGTTAAGTCTCTAAACTTTATTTAGCTGGGTCAATTTGAATAATATAAAAAAAACAGCAGTGAACTTGCAGAAGAAAACAAATTTTCAAAATAATGCAAAAGAATTAAGCAATAAAATATTACAGGGTCGGCGATTTTGCACTAGAAAATTTAGGGTCGGTCGGATGACCGGAACTACACATATAATCGGCTAATTTATAAGCGAAATAAAATAAATGTCTTGGAAAGACGAAATAAAATTTATCTGAGAAACGATGGTCTAAAACATTTTATTATTTAGTAATTTTAATAAGTATAATATGCATATCAGAACAGACATACCTATGATAATTTAAAAAATCAAATAAAAAATAACAAAACAAAATTTACTGTTTTAAGGAAACTTTTCTCTCGAAGGAAATGTTTCGTGTCACTAAGGACAATAATGGTTCCATGAAGGGAATTTAAAATTTCCCGAACGGAAGCGAATAGGGCGGCGAAGGCAGAGAACAATAGAAAATACAATAACTGCACGTTGGAATGCGTTAAGAACAATAGAAAATACAATAACTGCACTTTGGAATGCATCAAGAACAATAGTAAATACAATAACTGCACGTTGGAATGCATCAAGAACAATAGAAAATACAATAACTGCACGTTGGAATGCATTAAGAACAACAGAAAATACAATAACTGCACGTTGGAATGCATCAAGAACTAGAAAATACAATAACTACACGCTGGAATGCATCAAGAACAATAGAAAATACAATAACTGCACGTTGGAAACATCAAGAACAATAGAAAATACAATAACTACACGCTGGAATGCATCAAGAACAATAGAAAATACAATAACTGCACGTTGGAAGCATCAAGAACAATATAAAATACAATAACTGCACGTTGGAAGCATCAAGAACAATATAAAATACATTAACTACACTTTGGAATGCATCAAGAACAATAGAAAATACAATAACTGCACGTTGGATTGCAGCGAGTGGAGCACGTGCACGGAGTGGTCACTTAAATTTACAACGTGAAAACACCTTTTTTGTAGTTATCGAGACTACGTGGACGTTACAGAAAAACGTTTTTCAGTATTTGTTTAGCTTCATGGAGAAAAATTGAATCGTTTTTGTATTGACAAAGCGAAAAGCAAAAAAATAAAACCCTAATGATTTGCACAAGTAAACAAAGATTAAACCAGAAAGGTGATTTCTTGGAGACGTCGCCTTTCACGTTCCCGTCCTCGTTGCTAAAGGTCCCTGAAGAACCACGAATAGGTTTATCATGTTACACGAATTATTTTCAAAGCGCGCTTTCATTTAGGAGTTTATCGATTTAACAAGTAGTATTCTCTTCAAAAACTTGTTTACGCGTTTAGAATTAAAACTTCAGACTATCTTAAAGTGCATATGACACGGATTTTTTTTCGGCGCTTTTTCACATTGAAATTTTCAGAAAGACAAATTTGATATTTAAGTCCTCAAAAAATATTAACCATGGTTTCTTGCGTCTTGAAAACACAATTTTGAAGTAAAAATTTGTCTTGGTTCTGCGTATGACGTCACACTGTTTGCAACTTGCGTTCATTATGCCGTCAGTATAGCTATTATTTTGACAGCTTTCTGTATTTGACGCTCTCGGGCCATGCAATATCTTCCACTATTTTTCTTCGTTTTACTCTCCATTGCTGATTTTTTCTTTTCTTCAAGGAAAAGTTGCAAACAATGTGACGTCACATGCGGTGGTTTGGCCGCGCAGCCGGCGGACACTTTTTAAGCAAAAATCAGCATTTTCAACACGTAAACAACGAGAAACGATTTCTAGCAGTAAATAACTTCGGTTTATAATCAAAAATACATTAAAGTTTAAAATATTTCAAAAAAAAAATCTCTGTCAGGGAGTAACTTTAGAATACCCCGACACTGTGGTTAATGTAATTCTCCGCATTTGTTTTTATAGAACGAGCAATGCGCAGAATAAATCACCATGTCATTAAAGGCAGTGTCGGGGTATTCTAAAGTCTAGCCGTCATATGCACTTTAAGCAAAAAATACTTTGCACAGTGTTTGAAAACAGTTCCTGATTTGTGATTCTCAAACTCAATAATAATTCATCAACTTTAAACAAAGCAAATCACAGACACAGACGTTGATGTTATGCTTTAATTCAGCGTAGAATTTAGTAGTTTCACTAAAAACACGCAATTTATAAAAATAAACGTGTTAACCTATCTTAACTGGGATAGACGCTCTAAACTACGTTTAGGTGATAAGCGTTATACCACTAGGCCACGTTAACGATCATGCTAGGTCAACGAAAATATAAGCCATATTAACAGTTATTATTCAAATTAGTTCATGACGTCAAGCCCTACAAACTGGTCATAAAATTGTTTTCAAATTCAAATAGTAACCACCATAGCTGAGCGTTAGAGCTCCAAAACGGTGTGCGGTCGTTGACAGTTCAACGCCCCTTGACTTTCGATTCAGTTTTCCCATTTTTTCCACATTGTTGTTTGGCTTATTTTCAATCAACAAGTGAATTTATACAATTTTATTGTGTTAGCTTTAACTTTCTACCGTAGTTGTAACTAGTTTGACTAATGCCAGAGGCGTCGTCGAACGAATAAAAGCTTTAACATGTCGTACACCAGTGTTGCAGAGCGTTTAAGGCACATCCCACATGTATCGGACGTCCTAACTTAGTAAATAGGCCGTTGGCTGTTTTGAATTAAAAACAAACTTTGGTGCTGAAAAAAAACCGATATAGGAATCACCCGAGTGTCGAACTTGGCAGGCAGGCATTACCGCTCTAGTGTTTTTCCACTATGCAAATCGTTCGTTTGTGGAAAAATGACGACAATTTTAGAATGCCATATAGTTTAGAAGGGATGAAGAAACAGGCTAATTTTTATTTTTTTGTGTTTTTCTCCCTTTTTTTTTTTTCTTACCTTTTTTTCTGCATATTTTCGAAGACCTTCTGTACGTTGTCTATTAATTACACAAGTGTCCGAAAAGAAGAAAGATTTTAAACTCGACAAACAGAATGATCGAGCTATATTGTTTGTGGCTCTGCATAAAAATTGTCTAATTAACGTTCTCAAACATTTTGTAAAATACTAGGTGATAGTAGCGCTTTAACAATAGAAAGCCACATGTGGCACATGTGGCTTTGAAACCAACTGCTCCTAAAATGGCTGATTATGAAAAGAACAAAAGAATAATATTCACAAGCCATTTTTAGCTTGTTTTTTAGCAAATTTTTTCTCGACAACCGTTTTGGAAGAGAGAATTGGTGATAAAGAACAGGCTTAAAAGAAAAAGTTCCAAAATTGTTGGAAGATTATGAAAGAATTAGGAAAATACCGTTTTTATTGTCTTCTGTACCGGTGGAATGTAGCTGCAAGTTTTTGTCGTGATCGTCACGGTTGTGTCCTCAGCATAATGGTAACAATTGCAGATCCGAGGTTAATAGTGCTCGGGTTCGAATCTTCTGAGTTGCGGTCTTGAAATCATTTTTGCACCATTGTTAAGACCGTTAATCTATTTCGAGTCTTTTCGTAATGTTACAATATTTTATAGTCTAAACTTTTAACTTCATTAGAAACTGGACAACTTTCTATTGACCTTGCTTCTTTCTATACAAGCTGGATTCGATTATATATACTTTAGCAGATTCAATAAAAGCACGGAATTCATACAGAAAAAAAACTGCGTTAACCTCTGTTAACAGAGATAGACGCCTTAAACTACGTTAAGGTGACAAGAGCTATACCATTAAGCTACGTTACCATTCATAATACTTCACCTAAAATATAACACATATTAACAGTTATTATTCAAATTAGTTCATGACGCAAAGCCCCACAAACTGGTCATAAAACTGTTTTCAACTTCAAGTTTTAACCACCATAGCTCCAAGCGTTAGAGCTCCAAGAATGGAGTGCGGTGGTTCACCACTTCAACGCCCGGTAAGTTTCAAAGTTCCCTTTTTTCAACATTGTTGTTTGGCTTTTTTCAATCAACAAGTGTTTGATTTAACTTTCTACTGCAGTTGTAAGTATCTTGATTAATTGCAGAGACGTCGAGGAACGAGGAAAAGCTAGTACATGTTCCACACAAGTGTTGCGGAGCGTTTAAGGCACATCCCACATGTATCGAACGTCGTAACTTAGTAAATAGGCCGTTTACAGTTTTGAATTAAAACCAAACTTTGGTGCTGAGAAAAAAACGAATATAGGAATCACCCGAGTGTCGAACTTGGGAAGCAGGCATTACTGTTCTCGTGTTTTTCCACTATGCTAATTGTTCATTTGTGAGAAAATGAGGACAATTTTAGAATGCCATAGAGTTGAGGGGGATGAAGACACAGGCTAATCTTTCGTTTTATTGTTTTTTTTCTTTCTTTTTCTTATCCGTTTTTTTTTGTTTATTTTAGAAGACCTTCTGTACCTTGTCTATTAAATACACAATTCTCCGAAAAGTAGAAAGATTTCAAACTCCACAAACAGAATGATCGAGATGTTGTTTGTGGCTATGCATAAAATGGCC
>JAOTRI020129412.1:0-11524 GCA_028564885.2 Zoanthus sanctaehelenae
AATGCCTATTTTCTCACATTTGGTAATACCAGGGGGGTACGCAGTTTCCTTTTATCATGCCATATTGAATATAATATGACGAAAACGGACTAGAATTCTCGAACAGAAATAGTCATAATTTTTAAACAGCGCTAGCTAGTTATCCTGTTACGAATGTATTATTTGGCGATGAATTCGATCCATTGAAGCTTTGGACATGGAATTGAGGAAGCAGCTAATTCTTTTAGTTATCGTGGAACTTTAAAAGAAATCAAGTCTTTATTTTCAGTACCGTAATAGTCGCAGGACTCAATTTTCAAGTATTGAACAAATGCTTGGAAGATTGTTCTACTTTGCCTTACAGGAATAAACATTTTTTACGGTGAGCTATTGGTGTCACACGTGTTGGTTGTCGGAGAGCTGCCAAATGTTGCATAATGTGGTCTTCAAACTCCTATCGCCGCTTTCTTTCAATGGCGATATCAAATTTGAATTGCCCTAAACTTTATTTTTCCTGCTAATATCTATAATCTTTTAATTCAACTTATAAATGGCTTGATAAACTTAGTCTATAAAATTTTGCTATATATATAAGTATAAACCTCGTGTTTTTAAGCAAAAGCTTTGTATTTTACTTTTTTACAACGCAAATTTATCTAAAAATACTTTTTTTTATAGTTTAACTCGTTCATAAAGTAAAGTTTCAATTTTAAAAAAAACAGAATCAAACAAAATAAATACAGACTTTGTTAAATTTAGTTTGTTATGCAAATTTAAAAGCGAACTATCAACTTTCCGGAAATTAAAATCAAGATGCTTTCAAACATGAAAAAGATCTCAAGCGTACCGTTTTCAAACTGACATTTTTCAAAGTTTTTACAGAACTGATGAACATTAACTATATGAGAGGAAATAGTTCTTGATTTTTTATAAACTTCTAATTGTGATGATTGTGATATAAAAGATCTTTTCGCCATATTGCATTCTTGAATTTTTAATGAGCATGAGTTGATTGACAGCTCATCAGCTGAGCAGTGATCATAGTGACTCGGGTCCAGGCCCTGCTGCAATCCCTTCCTGGGTAATACCGTTGGCTATTTAACTAATGTCTATGACGGTTACATAAATATTACATGCAATTAGATCGTTTGTTTTCTTGGTATGTCAAAACCTTTTGTTATAACAAATGACTCACTAAAATGAGCACCAAGACCATGCACGTTGGTGACCGGCAAAGTTAACCCCTACTAAAATTCTGAACCTGGAAGTAAGACGCTATACAAAGCTGTTGGACTTTTCTAGGCCTCCTGAGTAAAATATAAACAAAAGACACACATTCCCATACGAGGTAACACAGAATATTGAAAGCGCCGGCCTTCACTATGTTGATTTTTATACTTTGGACTTATCTTTGCCCAGATTTCTGAAGATGACCCTCGGCTTAATGGAACTTTTCCAAGTTCTCTCAAGGTGTTCGACAAAGACAAGGACGGCAGGATTTCTAGAGAGGAATTCTCCATAACTGCCGTTTCTCACATTCACCCGGATTTGGGAACGAAGGAAGCGTTCATGCTTAGCGACAAAAACGGTTAGTATAAAAGTTGATTTGGGAAAACCAGTTTAATTTGTACATTTAAATTGTATTAAAATCCAACATTTAAGACTTTTTTAAATACAGGATTGCTAGATTTTGCGGCAAGAATTGTATCTGCATGGTGCCATAAAATATGCCTGTTCTAAAGAAGTTTTAAACTGGTTACCTGCCAGTATGCTCTCGCTCAGAAAATGCTATAGTTAGCTTTTAAGTGAATAAAGGGGCTGGCGGGCGCCAAGTTATCTGTCACTCGCTTAAAAGTCGATTCTGTTAACACTTGCATCAAAAACAAGCTATCTCTGATTCCGAGGTATAAATATGATGCTGGACAATGCACGTCAGATTAGATAACTAAGATCAGTAATTCCAATGAAAGATTTGTATATAAACCTGAAAAGCCATCAAAAGAGCTTATAGTATCATTAATTTGTGACTTTGATTTGTAATGGGACGGACGTGGTTGGCGCAGTTGGTAAGATCTCTGCTTTCCAACCACAAGGTCCCCATTGTTCGATCCTCGGCACTTTGCCGAAATTCGAATATTTGTGTGACCTTCTTTTCGCCTCAGCCAACTTAGCTTTCCATCCTCCCGGGGTAGGTAAATGTGTTCCAGCGTCTGCTTGAAGCTAACCTGTGATGGATTAGTGTCCCATTCAGGGGGAGTCAAAGACTCTCATCCGCTTAACACTACAGAAACCGGAGATAAGCGCCGGTCCCATGGGCCACTAGGCTCGTATAAGGATTTAGCTTTTTAGCTTGATTTGTAATAGCCATTCTTAAAGGAAAACCAACTTGTTGGAGTAAGTATGATTCTAAACTTTATCTTTAAGGTATAGATTATGTTTCTATCAAGTGTAAATGAAGCATACAGGTTGAATGACGGTTATAAAACTCTCGATCACAATACTATTTTTAATTAATTGTTAATTATTGTGTAAATTTTTTGGACATTGTTTTGTCCTATAGGACTGTTTACAATCTGCTCTTAAGCATACAACTGTAGGTCGCAATCGAATAAAGAAAAAGATTCGGTTTTAATTCTAAGCTTAGGAAAATTCAATGTTTTTCAAGCTAGTATAAATGGATGAAATTTTGTCTCTTTGCAAGCATGTGGAAGGGGTAAAATTTTTATAAGAAATGCCGATCACAACTGAGAACATGGAACAATTTTACTTATCGCTCTCATCATATTTTCATGCAGAAAATTAATATGATTATTTTACAAAATTAAACGCTGTCAATATAAAGCTCTTTAGTTTATGAAATCTCTATCAGAAGCTGGTGCTTATATGATAATGAAGAGGACATTTCAAACAGATGACATAGCTTGTGTTATCGCGCGCGCGTTGTTTACTGGCCATGCAGGACGAAATTAAATAAAATGTAGCTAGAGATCACGTAAAAAATACGCCTAACCGAACTACAAAAGTATGTGCCGAACCTCACTAGGTTATGTAAATCAAAATAATAAATAAGTGCTTCATTTGCTGACTTTATTTTGTTTGTGGCCCGTGCTTTAGTCCAGTTTGGCGTATCTTGTGCCATGTGCTAAAAGGCCTATAGTTTTATATCTGAAAAATACAAAAAGAAAATCATAAGAAATACTAATAGAATGTCTTCATTTGCCGTTTTATTTACTAAAATGCTACGTAAAATATCTTAATTAATGCAACGAATACTAAGCCCGCTTCGCTCATTTTTTATTGCTTTCAACAGGCGACCATTACATTGATTGCAAAGAGTTCAAGATGGCTCCATTACGTTTCGAGAAAAAACCGAGCTGTTGAGCTAATAGACTGGTGACTAATCAGCAATCCATATGAGTAAAACGGGGATCATATTATGTTAAAATTTTGATAAAGAAATATTATGAGTAAATAATTTCAAAGCGAATGAATAAAACTATTTCAATAAAAAGATGTATTTTACGTGTAAAAATTATTTGCCCATTAAATATGGCTCGTATTGAAACTTTGTAATGGATAATTTTAGAAAAGATAAGTTCTCACGATAAGCAAGTGTTTTGGCCGGATGAGTCTTTTACTCAAAGGCTAACACGCATGCGCTAATTGTGCCGTGCTTTTAAACATTGTCTTAATTTGAGCCTTGTTGTTCTTGTAAAATTATTCCAATAAAATAACGCTTGTATTTACTGGTGCTTTCTAAGATTTATTTTTATAAACCAAAAGTTTGGTCACCATGAAGTTAACACAAGCGTTAAAAAATAAGCTCGTTTGCTTATCTTGTTAGCATTTCTTGTTTCAAAGCATTTTGACAATAGTTTTACCGATTTGTTCAACGAGTTTATTCAGGACCTGGCAATTTTGCGGTATACGCGGCTTTTTATAACAAAAGCTTTAAAAGAACAACAAGTGAACAAGGCTCAGACTCACCAAAAACTACGAACAAAAACAAGCTAAGTATTTGCCTAAAATGAACTGAAATGAAAACGTTTCTCGTTAAACTTAAAACTTTTGTCTTAATCTTGTAATTTACGTTAGCAATGTGCACAGTAAAAACACACAAACACCTCGTTTTACATTTAATTCATCTACAATTGTCCCAAACGGATTATTACAAGTTAAAGTTCCTCAGACGATAGATCAGCACTGTTTTTCAATGACTTGTTTTTTTGTTTTGAATTGTTTCATTATTTCAAATGAAAATAGTCACAGAATTATGAACAAATTAACAAGCCTCGGCAAAGTGCACTTGTCCGTAGTAAAAATCAAAATGCTTAGCTGATGCATATCGTAGAGTCAAAAAATAGTCAATACGAGTACAACATTGTTTGCATCTAGAGTAAACTATTACATATGAAAACTTTACAAGAACAATTCGCGCTCAAAACTCGTCTTTCTTCGATTCAGTCTTTTAGTTTTTATACTCAGTCTTTTTCATTCATATAAAGTTGTTGTTTTTTTAACAAAAACGTATACAAAAATCATTTTTAGATCATTTAGACTAAAATTCCTAAAATAGTTTGAGAAAATTCAGCCACAGCCCAAAAATATGATTGCTTATGAAAAGAGTGTTATTCGGACGATCAAAAATTCACTATGTTTATGATTTTTTAACGAAGATCTGTTTCACATTTTTGCCGGTAGCTATCATTGCTTGTTTTTCAAAATATAGCTGTTTGTTTACAAAAACCAAAAATACCTCTTTTCACTGATTTTAAAACAAGCTTTTTCAACCGTAAAACGCTTTTTCTTAAAAATATTGAATCAATTAGGAAAAAGTACTGTGAAGACTATTAGAAGCGCAATCATTTAATGTTTTAGATATGTTTTTGTCACGATTGTATGTCTTAACGAATGAAAGAAATGCCTTTCAGCTTATTTCGCAGCTGTTTCCTGATTATGGCACTTGTCTCTTAGATTTCCGACTTTAAACTTTTAAAATAGGCTACGACTTCATTTTCGTTACAAGAAAAGCAATTTTGATTTCCATTTTGCGAGCAATAGCAGTAACAAATTTTGATTTGCTAAAATGATTCAAAACAACTACTGCAATATTTGTGGACGTGGTCCATTAACTCAGCAAAACCTAAAAACACATTTTCCTAAACAAGATAAATACCAGTTGTTTACTGTGTGGACGTCAGTTAAAGATATCATATTAGCATCGTTTTCCGGTGATAAACCCATATGACATCAGATGCCCTGAGGATAACTTTATCAGTAGCTTAAAATATTTGGCACAGCAAACGAGTGACGGTCTGGTAAGAACCATCTGAAATGCTAGCTTTGTTACTGGTTGTATATTGAGTTTCCAGCTCTAGAATTTATAGTAATCGTTGATAGATTTCAATTTTCCCACTCACTCAGTTTTTAGCTGCTGTAGATTATCAATTTCAAAGTGATCCTTCATAATCTGTTGTTTGTTAGATTTGGGCTTATAGTGGTCCAAAAAGATTTAGCCGACTAACCCAGAGGCTCGAAAATTACTCTTCTTATTTTCAACCTTAAACACATGAGGATCTTTTGGTATATTTTCGGCCAGGTAAATTCATTTAAAATATAAACATTATTTTAAAAGAGCAGTAAAACGTTTTTCTTAGTGAAAAAATTACTGCTTGAACGTTTATTTGACCCATCTTATTATTATCATCATGAAAAGCTAGACGTAATCTAGCAATAAAATTCAATCAAAATATTTCTATTCGATTAGCGGGCTCGAAGACCAATGACAAAACCTATGAACTTCACAATGGATTTCCCATCAAGTGAAAAAATTTTCGATTATGATACTTCTTTTATAGCTTCTAAAATTTATCCGAGTGATATACATTAAAAAAGCGGTTTTTGTCACTGTTGTATACAAACCATCGAAAAGGAAGAAGAATGACAAATATTTTTGATAACGTAACCACATTCTATCGTAACGGATCCAGCAAAACCCAACCCAGATGCCCTAGAGTACCCCTATACCCAGCGGACTTTTAGCCTCTCCAGATTCCAGTCTCCAGCAAGTACTTCTGAAGACTGAATTGACCCAGACGCTATTTAAACCCATTCCGGCCGGAATAGGAATACATAAATTCAAAACTTTGTCGTATTTGTGTGTCTGCTTTACCTGCGAAGTTACAAATAAAACATGGCTATAGGTAATAAAACTCATTTTAATTTTAAATTTGAAATAAATATTTCATCGCCCTGACAATCTGGAAGGATATTCAAAATTTCATTTTTAATCAATAATCTGGAATTACTGGAATCATGAGCCCCAAATGAACAGACTCTAACATATCACATTCCCCCGAATGCGAAGGTCGAGTATATACCCGGTACAACTACTACATTTTAGATCTTGGTTACGTCCAAGTAGTGTCCGATCGATATCGAAGTCACTGGAACTAAACGAGTGAAATGTTTCTTTACAAACTCAGTGGGAATATATTTAGTTTCACAAGTGCTAAATTTCTTAATTATACTTTTGCAGAAATGATCGAACCACAATATTTTGTTTTCAGGCAGTTTATTCTAAAGTTGAATACTAATCACATTTCTTAAATATACACGAAGGTCTAATGGCCAGAGTATACGTAAGCCTGTATAGAAATTTTGATACGTCAGTAAAATGTTCTTAATCTTAGCGGCCTTATGCTTATGCCCGGATGAATTTAGTTATAAGACTTACTACTGGTTTTACAGTTAATGGCTTTTTATTACCGCTGCATGTTTATCTTGAAACCCTGGCAAAGAAGGGCATCTTGTATATAAGAATCTCGTTCTAAAACTTTCTCCATCAGGTTCAACGATAGGTATTCTTACTTAGAATGCCGGCCTCCTTATTGAACAAGAGTTGGCTTGTTGGATGAGGTATCTGATTTCTAAATCCTATACCATTTACTTTACAGTTGTCATGAATCTCATTTTAAGTCGTTCTCATTACAACCTAGTAACTTTACTCATAATAGGCCAGTATTTTGTATAGGAAATCAGTTATAAGACCTACTCCTTGTTCTAAAGCAGGGGCGGATACAGGGGGGTAAATTGGGTGAATTTTCACACCCCTTTTCTTCCATTTTCTGGCACATTCTTTGTACTTGCCACCCTTCTTCTCCAAGAGTCACTGGTAAATTATTTGTATTATTCACCCCCCTTCTAGAATTTCTGAATCCGCCACTGTAAAATCGTCTTGAAACTCAATAAGTTGCTCTTATAATGCAATGTAATAACTCAGAATATAGGCCTGTTATATAGAAATTCAATTTTAACTGACATCAGCGCTTCAATTGTTCTACAGTCGCCATTGTTTTCAGTAAGTTACTCTAAGGCAATCTATTTACTCGGCATCAGCATAGGCCTGTTGTATACGAGTTCATATTTTAAGGCTTAATTACTCCTTGTTTTACCATCGTCCTTAAATTTCAGAAAATCACCTTATTACCTCGCCGGCAGCCTAAAAACACAGTTTAATCAAATGCTTTTAATAGGAATCCAATTTCTTACATTAGATATTCGGATATCAGTAGGTCGCTTTTATTCGCAAAATCTTTTGGGCAAAGATTTAGTCTACACCTTAATCAATTCTGAGTTCTTATTAACCTCAATAGCAGAACGTCTCGTTTGAACTACTGATACTTGCTTTATGTTTTTGTACAGGATATTTTAAAAGCATTGGTGCTGTCTTTCCATGGAGCTCGGACAGATTGCGCCCCTCTTTTGCATTTCAGACCAACAGGAACTTTATGCCCACAAAGCGCATGCGTACTATTACTAAAACTTTTAATCCAAATTGATAGAGAGTAAACCCCATGAATCTATACCTCCAATGATAATATTGAGTCTAGGAATTATATATTGTGAAGCTGTCTGGTTGGTAGAAAACGGCTGTACTTACTCAGTTGGTGGAGTGTCTGTTTCGTCGTGTAAAAACCTTCAAGCTTATCCCTGACCGAGTTAGCACTTGTTGTTGTAGTAAAAGATCGAGCCGAGGTGTACTCCTAACTTACGGGTTATTAGCGTTGACTCGGTAGAAGTAAAACTAAATTGAGTTTTTAGATAATCATTGGCACTAACTTTAAAAAAACTAGCTAAATCTGATTAATATATTTAGTAATTGGTACTAATCAAAGCTAACTTTCCCTAGCCTGCGAAGCAGCCGGCCCAAGCTCTTTCAACCGTCGACTATTCCAGAGGAATAGACTGTCTGCAACGCAGGCTAACTTTCCCTCATTTAGTGACTGAATTAATTAAGTTTTTTCTAATTGACCTGCTTATTGATCTTTCCTGCTATCAGCACAAATGAATACCAAATAGAGTATTTTATTTTTAGTGACTTATTGGCTAATTACCACCTGACTGCATGTATAAATCCTAACTAATAAGATTACAGCTAACCAACTTACCAACTGCAATTGCAATAATAATTGAAAAATATTTAAGCAACAAATTAACAGTAAATTAATTAACTAGCAAAGTTACGTTTATTTAACATGTAAGATAAAATATCTAACAGGCAACTTGCTGCAATAATAAATGAACAATTCCTAACTAATAATGTAATAGCTAATCAGTTAACTTATTTGTAGCAACAATGCCTAACTGATATAATGAATGGCTAATTGGCTAACTAGCTTACATTAACAACTAAACAATACCTAACTATTAATATAAGAGCTAATTAACTAACCTAAATACAACAATGATTGAACAATACCTAACTAATAAAACATCAACTAAATAACTAATTAACTAACCAATCACAGCATCAATAATACAATACCTAACTATTAAAATAATAGCTACCCAAATTGAAGCAATAGTTTAACAATACGTAGCTAATATGATAACATTTAACAATGTAACCAAATTACGTTAATAATTTAATAGTAATAACAACTAATAACCAAATTACAACAAGAGCTTAAGAATACATAACAAATATATTAAAGTAATGGCTAGTTAAATAAACAAATATTAACATCTAACCAAAGATAACAGCTAATTATAACCAACTAACCTAATTACAACAATAAATAAACAATATGTAACTAATATGATAACAACTAATCATCTAACCAAATTGCATCGATAGTTGAACAATAGCTAACTATTGAGATAGTAGCTCATTAACTAACCAAAAAATTACATCAATGATTTAACTATACCTAACCATTAAGATAATCGACTAATTGACTAACCAAATTGCACAATTCAATGTTCAGAAACACCTAGCTAATAAAATAATAGCTAATTAACCAACCAAAATGCATAGATAATTAAGAAATTTACCTAACTATTAAGATAACAACTAAGTAAATAACCAAATTTTATCAACAAATTAGCAATGCCTAATTAATAAATTAATAGCTAATTTACTAATTAATGATTCAACAATACCTATCTATTAAGATAATAGCTAACTAACTAATTAACCAAATTACGTCAATTAATGATTAAACAACACCTAACTAATAATATAATATTAAATACCAAATTACGTCAATTAATGATTAAACAACACCTAACTAAAAATATAATATTAAATACCAAATTGCATCGATAGTTTGACAATACCTAACTATTAAAATAATTGCTAATTAATTAATCAACAAAACTACATCAATAATTTAACAATACCTAACTATTAAGATAATATCTAATTAACTAACAAAATTTCATCGCTAAATTAGTAATGCCTATTTAGTAAAATAATAGCTAATCAACTAACCAAATTGCATCAAGGATTTACGAATACCTAACTAATGAAATAATGGCTAATTAAGTAATCCATTTACAACAACGATAGACCAATACCTGACTAACTAACTAACTAACTAACTAACTAAAGATGACTAATCTTAATTTCGTGTACCTAAACAGTAAATTATATAAAACACAGATGGTTCATTTAGGGATATTGATGCAAGGATTCAGAAGTCATGGATTATTTTTAGAAGGTTGAAGTTGATTTGGAGGTCGCAAATCTATATAGGCTAAAAACAAAGAGGATTCCATTTGATAGTATAGTGAAGTCAGTATTGATTTATGACTATGAGCGATTAATGCTCCCTATAAGGCAAATGAGAAAAAACTTAGGATCTTGCATTTGCGACGCATTCAACTCATAATCTACCAATATAGAAGTGTGCTTCTGGAGATGGGTTGGGCACATCATGTTGAGAAGAGAGTGGGAACGTCTTACCAAACAATCCATGAGGAAATATAATTTTACTGGAAAGAGTTGAAGAGGACTTGGTATAGAGTGGCAAAGGAAACATTCAATGCACAATATCCTTACAATGTTGGTAGAGGCGAAAGACGCGCACAAGCCCGAGTCGGCAGTGGAAAGTGAGGAAAGGCGCCGCTCGAAACATCCAGCTTCGTTGAGGCTAATGAAGATAATAATGAAGCAACAGCAATAAATGAACAATGCCTAATTAATAACATCATAGATAAATCTAAAACTATTTAGTTAGCAAGCAATTTAGAGATTACCAATTTGCAAACCATACACTTAATCATGTTCGTAAGTTACCCTGATTGACTCATTAAAAAACTACGTAACTCATTTTTTTACCGCGACCAAAAATTTTTAACTTATTACTTTACTGACCAAAAATTGGCTTACAACTTGCAATGAACTAACAGTAATTGATTAAGCTAAGCATTTCAATAACTTTGATTGATTTTATTAACTAGATAATCAATTATGTTACTAGGCTGATAACTAGCCAATAGATTAACTGCCTTATTGCTATGTAACTCCAGCTATCATAATTTATGTACTTATTATATCCTATAGCTAGCTAAGATACTGCATTTGAGACTGAAACTTCTTAGATTTGAGATATAGAGCGCTCAGTGTCATAGCCCTAAAATGTAACATAAATATAATAAATGAATCGCTGTAAACTTTCACTCTAAGTTTTCTTGGCGTATCGTCATTTTTGGCGGGAAATGTATATTTGGCTGGAATATCACCATTTTCATTTTGTTGTTTTTTACCCTTTCTGAATATAAAGGTCCCCTAATTTTAAAGAGGAAATAACCTCCACCCACCCCCACCCCCATCATTCTTGAGTGAGCCTAGCCCTAGCCTACTGGCTTAAATTAGAACCATTTCTCTACTGTATTTCACATCACTGAGCCTTCGAGCGATGGAATAAATTGTTGATAAACAAGTACTTACTGTTTTTAAAATTGTCACCGATAATTTTTTGGTTACTGTTAGGTTTCTGTTTAGAATTTTTCACACTTTGCAAAAGCAGCTTGCGTGTTACATAAAGATCTGACCATTGGAGTAAGATCCTTGTAAGGGTCCTATTAGTCCGTGGTACCTCAGTATTGGCCCCTAAATGTTGTAAATAAGAAAGAAAGAAAGAAAGAAAGAAAGAAAGAAAGAAAGAAAGAAAGAAAGAAAGAGAGAAGTAAATAAATAAATAAATAAGAAAATAATCAAATTAATAAATATAAAAAAATAAATAAAGTTATTATAGTA
>JAOTRI020129423.1:0-11524 GCA_028564885.2 Zoanthus sanctaehelenae
TTTATTTGCACTGAAGATGGCCTAGAGTTAAGCCGAAACATGTATGCAATAAAAAAGTTTGTCGTTTTTTTTAAATGTCTTATTACGTTTGTGCTGACCAGATCATATTATGGTAAAATCATAATTCCTATAACTTCTTCCTGATATTAATTAAAATTAATTCTGCACTCCTACATGCAGAATAGATTTACATTGTATACTTCTATAACAATACAAGGGATGTAAGAGCAGACGAGTACCAGTTTATATTAAAGATAGATAATGGTTGGTTTGTTATATGCATATAAAAATTATGGAAAATACAGCAGTGGAATACAAGCAAGCTCTTCAAAAAATATACTCTGTGAGCTTATGTTAACTGGTATAGTCTTTCAGCAAATGAATATTAATTGCGATGAACTGATAAAATACAACCTGAGGAATCCCGAGGGATTACACCTGGTGTGAAATAACAATGCCCAACATAAACACATTAATTATTTTGTTAAACAGAATTTAATGCATTCTTCTGCGCATACTGTACAGTTAAAAAATAAACAAAATAACAAGAAGATTGACCATTTTTGCAAAAAAAACTTGTATATTTCGACTACTCTCCAAAGGCCAAAATATACACGTTTTTGGCCAATATGATCAATCTTCTCGTTACTTTGTTTAATCTGAATTGTTATGATAAATTGTTCACTAATATTCCTTACAATAATTATTATATGTGCAGAAAATTTTTTTATTAAATAGTAACTGTGCAATATTAAAAATGTAATGAATTCTAATTATTATTATTATCATTATCTAGATTATTAAATGATAATATACGCTTTCTTGATCTTACTCTGTTGGAATTTCTGATGGAGGTCCATTTGTTCTTTCTTCAAGTTCTTTAATCAAGTTACGTTTCCACTGCAGTCGATAAACTTGCCAGGTTCCAAGACCAAACGTTGTTAAAGGTATAATCAGCAATAGCAGGTGAGACTTTGATTCCTTTGAAGGTGACGAGGTACTTGATATTGTGTAAGGGCAGAGAGCCTGTCGAATACCTAAAAATATGTTAATATTTCTTTCACTCATTGTAAAAAAAATTTATAATATATGGATAATCTAGATATCTCACTCCATTCGCTTTTGTTCTCTGAACCACTATTTCCTTCAATCCCAAAATCTCCATTAGGTCTTCTGTCCTCTTTCTCTCCACCAGTTTTGCACCACACATTGCTCTCACCATCGCTTTCTTGGTTCTTCTTAAAATTGCCATCTCATTCTCCCTCTCACATCATAACATCGATTTGCTGCTCTCAGTACAACTCCAATAAATCATTCCTTTCATCTGCAGCGAGAACCTTTTTGAGTTCAGCAGCTCTCCACATTCCCTGAACTTCACCCAACCAATTCTCGTTCTTGCCATTACGGCTGCCTCACAACCACTTGCATTCACTCTATTTCCCAAATAGCCGAAACCTCTCACCGATTCCACTTCTTCATTTAACTACTCCGCAGGTCCCACAAATCCATTAAACTGATTGCTGCGTCTTCCACAAACAAAATCTTTCCCCAACCTTGCAGTCACTCTCCTTACTTTCGCACATCTATCATGTATCCATTTCCCACATTTCATACGCAACAATGAATTTGCCATTACTCGCTTCCAACAAATGCCACATGGATCTATTTTACTTATACACTCTTTTCACCTTCTGTTCACACCATTTACTAAAAATTTTGTCTTCCCAAGGTTCATCTTCAGCCCCTTGCTCTCGAATGCATCCTTCCATTTCCATAACTTCTCTCTCAGTCCCTCCATCGTTTTGCTCGTCAAAACAAAGTCATCCGCCTACAACATCTCACTCATTGAACCACTTCTCACATTCTCAGTAACCACATCAACCACAATCGCAAAAAGCAATGGTGACAATGCAGATCCCTGGTGCACACCAACTTTCACTTTGAACTTTTAGTTCAAGGAAATTCAAAATAAGCTAAATCAAAATCTTATGAACCAAGCTGCCCATAGAGCCAGCACTTATCTCCAGTTTCGATAGTGTTAAACGGTTGAGAGTCTTTGACTCTTCCTGGATGGGACACTAATCCAGTGCAGTTGACAGTGTAGCTCCCGTTTTGTGGTCAGTGCAGTGATTGGTTTATCAAATAGCTCCCTGATTGGCTGATCTATCCATTCTGTAATTGGTGTATTGACAGCGAATAATATAATCTATACGAAGGCTCTGTTTAGCATTACACAATTTCAGATGTTTCCTATAGATACCTGGTGGCAATCTGTGTCTGCCATTTGTATGGGAGCATTGTTCTTTAAACTAATAGTTAAGCCAGCTCGCTGACCATTGTACTCCATCCCAAACTGAAGATAAAGTGCTCATATCTTTGATTGATGCACCCAATTACCCAAAAGCTGTTCCTGCATAAAAAAAATGTATACACTGTAGCACGTTTTATATCCGTTAAAGCCATTTTAACACAAGAATGTTATCAAAACTAGGAATATTATTTATAAATTAAGGAAACATATTTTCAAAACATTTTGTTATTGAATAGTAAATTTATTAAGCAAACACAAAACAGTTGTTACAAAGGATATCTGAATCCTATTAATATTGACTTTTCATCATTGAACATTTACTGTAGGTATTGCCGGATTTCATACCCGGGAGAGCCTAAGTACAAGAGTAGACCCTTAATTGTCATACGTACAAAATATGACTATTATATAAAGAAAGACCAGACTGGTCATGAATAGCAAAATCCCAAAGTTCGATGTTAAACGTATGAACAGTTAACAAAATACAGCTGTTTTAAAATACAAGAATTACTAAAGAAGTGTATGGTATCTGGACGATTCTTCACATAGTTCTGAGTTAATGTTCTATACATTTTACCAATAAATCCAAACAAAAATAGATTGGTTTTAACATTGTTCTCTAAAGTAGTTCTGTTTTTTGTATCTGCATCAACATGTTGTGCTTAACAAGATTTCACTGAATCCTTGTACTAGGGCTGTAGAGGACAAGAATGTTGGGCCCTTGATCAAGACCATAATGACAAGGTGTATTCATTGTACCAGATGTATCAGGTAAGTAACATTTGTAGCCTCTCTTACCCCAAGTAAGTATAATATTATACTGTAACTGAAAACTGTTCAGGTTTCCCGAATCTTGAACACTCATTGATCAATTGCAAATTCCATAATTGGAGGCAGCAGCGTTATAGAGCCGTGCAAGATTGAGTACAGGCAGAAAATATCTCGAGTGATTTGGAGATACTTGTAAACTAAAAGTATGTAACTAAGTAATGTAAGATTGTATGACGTAATGCCAAAAGATCTTTTATCTTCGAATAGACCAATCATAATGCTTTAATTTTGTGACGTTAGCAGCATGGTGAACAAACAACGGCTCTGTAATTCGATTCTTTTTATCGATGACAATTTATAGAACAAGAATATCCTTTTAAAAAGAGGAACATTTCAATATGCAAAACAAAATGTTACCATAAAAGTGTGTATGTTAGAATGACTTTTACACCTAAAGCACACACTGAGATATTGTAGTTTACTGTATGTTTGTTCTCAAACAGTAAAACGAGGGTAGCATTGCGAACAAACAGCAGCTATGTAATTTGATTCATTTTATCAATAACATTTATTAAAACAGGATTGACGATTTTAAAAGAAAAACATTTCATAAAGCAAAACAAAATGTTATAATAAAATTGTGTATGTCCAAATGCTTTTTTGGTTTTTTACACATAAAGCACACACTGAGATGTTTTGATTTAATTCTGTTTTGAAATAGTAAATAGGAGAGTACCCGTTCTGGGTGTTTACACAGCTACGTTCTGTCGTCCTCATTCTTTTGTCTTGTGCAATGGCACTTTAGCGATAGCTATATTACTAGTATAGACCTTATTCATGAACGGCGGCCGTTTTAATATCCTTTTGTCTTCATTCAAATTAGCCCTACAGTACTAGCCTCTTTCTTGGGTTAAACTTTCAAAAGAATATGTTACTCAGAACGAGGCCAGTAGGGTTAATACAAAAGTGGGGAGGGGGTGGGAGGTTAAGAATAACTAGATATAGGTGGGGAATGACCAAGCATGAAGGAAGGGGTAGTTGGTGAGATGCAAAAGAACTGAGAAAACATTTTTTTTTCAGACAGTTGACAGAAAAATAACCTAGGTTGATTTAAAAATAAACTAGGTTTAAAAAAAAACCTTCAAAATAAATTTGATCAGCTGTAACATTAACACAAAAAGATCTTTGTTTATTGTTTAAAACCAAGCAAAAACGGAAATACAGTTTTAAATACTTTTTTTTTACGTTTTTCCTTTTTGAACACTAATGGCAGCAAATGGTATCTTACGGCTGCGTCACACGGTCAAAATTTAAATTTCTTTCCTAAATTTCTTTTGATTAAAAGCATAATGTTTACTGCAGATGTGCAGTTTTTCTCCTGCTATTATAAATCTTAATTCATAGTTTTCATCTTAAGATTTTAAAAAGATATGATATAGGAACTTTTTTGACTGAGAGATAAACTATCAGTTTATACTGACTTTAAAAGTTGGTTGTCGATTCATTACAAGTTTGGATTTACAGGTTTGCTAGTGAGATCGCTGGGGTAGATGACCTTGGGACCACTGGACGCGGTGGAGACATGCAAGTTGGCACTTACATAGAAAAGATGTTTAAATCAGAACTCTCTGGCAATGTTATTGGTAAGGCTACTTACAATAGTTATAAAAATGGTCATGAAAACACTATTACTTTGTTAGATGTATTAAAAAGCGAATGAGGATTAAAAGTATCCGAGCTTTTTATTGTTAAAATCCATCAGCAGGGGTAAAAATATTTTGTCAAGCATTTTATTTAAAAGATGTTAAGTTACTCCCATAGATAATAAAAAAATTGGATGAATTAAAAGTAATTTGTTTGTTTAAGTGAAACAAATACAGTTTACTAGCCAAACTGTAGTGTTTAGCTAATGAAAGTTTTTTGCTTCCCTTGGACGGGACACTAGTGCATCGCAGGTTAGCTTCCAGCAAGTGCAGGTACTCATTTACCTACCCCGGGAGGATGGAAAGCTGAGTTGGTTTAGGCGGAAAATATTCAAATCATCAGTAGAGCTGAGAATCAAACTGGGTACCTTTGTGGTTGGAATGCAAAGATCTACCCAACTGTGCTATAACCACACCATTCGTTATAACGTAAAGTGATTTGAAACCTATTGAACTTAGTAACAGGTATTAACTTGTGGACTGCTGCAAACCCCTGATTATTTACTGTACAAAATAAGTATTGTAAAAAGTCTTTCGGAACTGAGAACTATTTTTCTAGTACTGTATCTTTTGTTTTTATCAGTGCATCCTTAAAGATTAAGAAACGAAATATAACGTTACACAAAAACCGAGTTTTGACTGGATTTCCCACTCAGTCACTAGGTAGCTAACTCAATCACATCAAAACTTGTGTAGACACTTGGGCTTATAGGACAACAAGTGCTGCAAGCCGGTTTCTTTTATTTTTCTGTTTAGGGCATATTATATCATTGGCTTTGTTTCACATAACGATAAGTGTGCACATTTCATAGTAATGATTTTATTAGTGAACTAGCTATGGAAAAACAATTCTGGTTACCTTCTGGATATGAAAACTCAAAACACTGTGGGAGTGAGGGAACGTATTCTCCTACATTGGTGCAGGAACAGTAAATAAATAAAAGAGGCGAGAGCTGAACCTACAATCTCTGACAAAAACTTTGGCCAGGTATACCTTTGTTACCCCTTCACCTACATCAATGTTATTAAACATGTCCGAAACTTTAAAAGCTGAATAACGCAACATTGGACGGGGTGTGGGGGATGTTTTTTAGCGAGGGTGTCCAAAACATTTTGTCCGAGATTGTCTGAGAGAAAAATATAAAGAATTTACGTGGCGTTGTCAATTTTTAACTAGATGCTAAGTGAACGTTCTAGAAAATGGCGTGTTAAAATCACAGATATCAAACGGTCTTCTACCGGTTTGAACGGCTTGTGAGATCAACCGAGAGCCCCTATGGCAAGAATATGGAGAAAGAAGTCTGAATGAGTTTGCTGCGGTTGTACAACACAGGGGAAAAAGGAGGGTTCTGGTGGGAAAATCTTAGCGTTGATAGTTGCAGTCAGTTACAACACGGGAGTGGTTTTTTGTGGACAGTTTTTTGCCGGCTACGGCTTCATTGATTAAAATTTTAACTCTATGTTTTTGAAAGCTGCTTGTTTTTACTGGATGGCGATTCGTCCCAAAACTCGGCTGTGGCGAAACAGGCTATGGCATGCGTCAAAGGTGCATTATTTCCAATCCCCCCTCAGTCTCCTGACTTAAATCCCATTGAAAACTTTTTTCACCTTGTAACAAAAAATTTGAGGTTTGTAGCACTTGTAAAACAAATATGCATAGAGACATACGTTGAGTTTGAATAATAAGCAATAAAGAATATTCATTCAGTTCCAGTTGAAACAATTAACAATTTAATCAAATTTATGAACAAGCGAATTGAAGACGTTATTGAGAACTATGGTTCTCGACTTAAATATTATTGCATGCTTTATATTTAACAACATAAAAATTGTATTCCGAATTTAAGTTTGAGTAAATTCATCATAAAAAATTAGTTACATGTCTTAAGCGATAGTATAAAATTGAGTTATTCTTTTCTATTTAGCATCTGCCTCGCGAAGCTGTATACGCTTCACCTGCACGCTAACCGTCCTTTTGCTGACAAGTTTGGAAATTTTTCTTGAATTATTTTTTTGAACTTAAGTAAATTTTGAAAGTATTATAAGATTTCCTAATATTTTTAACTTCTCAATGATGTATGTATTAACGAGAACAGGATTTATTTCTGTTTCTTTTGGTGCAGCGTCAACTTAATAAATAAAAAACAGGAATAATAAATACTTTATTAATACAGCGCAACACTACACCATTTTGAAACAACAGTTTATAAACTTTTTCTCACAGCATTATTAATGTTTGTAAATTTTTTACTTAGAAATAATCAAAATGATTTTATTTTCATCGACAAGTTTAATATACATTTTATGATGAACCGTTGTTGGAACCATTACTTTGACCCGAAGCAGCGATGCATAACTGATTTTTCACCAATTTTTAAATTCCAATTCTCAATTCAGCGAAACACCTTGGACATTCTGGCACACACTCTTTTGTACTTTTGAATGGATTCAAAACACATCTGTAAAAGCTTCGGTTAGTTATCAAATAGATGCTTCGATTAGTGAAAGGTGTATCTTAGTCGACGAGCTCCATTTTAAAACACAGAAAGTGTTCTTTGCCGTTCACTTTTTAAAACGTTTATTTAAAAAAAATTACAGCATTTTAAGAATATTTTTGTTGCACACTTCACAAATCTTTAACAATCACTTCAATGAAAAGAGTAAATGCATATGTTAGAAATATATTAAATCCAAACTGTAATGAAGTAAACAAAACATGCATAAAGCTTTTGCTAATTATTAGTTATGGTGAAACTATAATTATCTCATATTAAAGATCATATATTCATTCACTACTAATTTCGGCTAATAAATAAGCTGGGATTAACAATAAAATTATTTATCCTTTGAGTTCCAAATTCTAAAAGAATTGCCCACCGTTTCTTAAAACATTTTTGTATAGTTAGTGCTACAAAAAAATCATTGTTTTACTATGCAGAGATCATTTATATGTACTTCACTTGTTTCTAGATCTTTGTCCAGTGGGAGCTCTCACGTCTAAACCTTATGCATTCACATCGAGGCCTTGGGAAAACAGGTGATAGTTTAGCTTTAAAAGTATTGTCACGGGGTTGGTTGGTAATAAGGACATGACAGGATTTAATGGAGCTGAACCCAATTGTAGAATTGCACGCAATTTAGGTATCCTGCTGATGAACAGTAACTATTTTGTTATTTTTTTATTTTATTTATTTATTTGTTTGTTTGTTTGTTTATATGTTTATTTTTAACAGTATTATAGTTATGTACTGTATGTTCAGATATGTAGAGCCAATCAGTTCACAGTTGTTAAAACAATCATGCAAAAGCTGTTAGTGTTGCTCAAAGGTTGTGTTCCTTTAAAAAGCCAATATTGAAGCATGTTCATAAACATATCAAAACACACCCACTTACATCTTTTTTGTCTTGGTTCTGTAGGAAAACTGAGTCTATTGATGTTCTTGATGCAGTTGGAAGTAATATTGTTGTAAATACGAGAGGTGGTGAGGTGATGCGAATCCTCCCAAGATTGTGCGAGGTAAGACTGGCTAACTTAAATTCACTCTAGTTATTTTTTTTTTGTTTTACAACTCAGTTTATCCGCTTATGCAAAGTTACTACCGTCCAAAAAGTATTGAAAATCAAATCAATTACATAATATCAAGATTGCTATTGCGGGTTTTCATTTAACGTCATTGCATTTGGAACATCAACATGGTTGCTATGATTATTTTCTTTTTTTTTTTGGGATAGTGTGAATTGTTTGGGACACCAACATGAACGCTCTAACTATTGCTTTTTGGGACACCAATATGGCCACTATGTCTATTGTCCTTTGTGTACCATTGGTACGGTTTGAATTGTTTAGGACACCAACATGTCCCCTATGACTATTTTCTTTTGTGCCTCGTGGGATTTTATGAGTTGTTTGGGACACCAACAAGGCCGCTATAACTATTTTCTTTTATGCTTCATGGGATTCTGTCAGTTGTTTGGGACACCAACATGGCCGATATGTTTATTGTCTTTTGTGGCCCATGGCATAGTGTAAATTGTTTGAGACTCCAACGTGACCGCTATGACTATTGTCTTTGTTTCCCGTGGGATAGTGTGAATTGTTTAGGACACCAATATGGCCGCTATGACTATTTTCTTTTCTGCCTCATGGGATTGTATGAGTTGTTTGGGACACCAATATGGCCACTATGTCTATTGTCTTTTGTGTACCAGTGGGACTGTATAAATTGTTTGGGACACCAACATGTCCCCTATGGCTTTTTTTTTTGTGCCTCGTGGGATTTTGTGAGTTGTTTGGGACACCAACAAGGCCGCTATAACTATTTTCTTTTGTGCTTCATGGGATTCTGTCAGTTGTTTGGGACACCAACATAGCCGATATGTCTATTGTCTTTTGTGTCCCGTGGGATAGTGTGAATTGTTTGGGACACCAATATGGCCGCTATGACTATTTTCTTTTTTGCCTCGTGGGATTGTGTGAATTGTTTGGGACACAAACATGTCCACTATGTTTATTGTCTTTTGTGTTTCATGGGATAGTGTGAGTTGTTTGGGACACAAACATGTCCACTATGTTTATTGTCTTTTGTGTTCCATGGGATAGTGTGAATTGTTTTGGACACCAACATGGCCACTATGACTATTTTCTTTTGTTTCTCTTGGAATTGTGTGAGTTTTGTTTGGGCACCAGCATAGCCACTCTAGTTTCTCTCTACAAGAAAATGCATTGACTGACGTAGGAATTTTACACTAAAATTCACATGGAGAACCAATATCACTGAAATCGCGCAGCGACATTTGTCAACATGCCTGAGCAGACCTCCAAAATCATCTGTCATGGTAACCTAGGAAAACGGTGTTTGGACTTGTAATGTTCAAGGACTACGGAACTAATCAAGTCCCATTTTGCTGCATGTGCCATTCCTTGTTTGAATTGTACTTGTTGCTTATATCTTGATAATACGACTAAAATGTATGACATTCTTTGCTATTTACCCAGCGGGTTGGCTTGTCAAAGTTATTGCAGTTTACCAGTTTATAAACTGCCATTCACAAGTTGTTGCTTTTAGCGCTGAAAAGGATGCACTTATATGGGAACATGGCTTTTTCAACCGCTTCAAAAATTCAAACTTTAGCTAAAAGCTCAATTAATCGTCAAAACTATCACTTTGTTTTCCCTAGATTACCGCTTTTGCTAAAAACTGTACTTACAGCAATAATAGTTTTTTTAAAAGTAGAATTAAACAAAACATTGATGTCTTGTATAAATTTAGTGTGGTTTACTACTGTATGTCTCTTCATGCACAAGTGCAATTCCACACTAAATTAGGGCATGACGTAACCGTTAGCTATGCGATTCTTCTTCAAGACCTTCCACATTAAGTTTGCATATGATTGGTGGAAGATTAACTGCACCAATGATTAAAACAAACTCAACTATGTCGTTGAGAAACGTTTAGGCATTATGTGACAATTTGGTATAATGTTAATTTTGTATTTGTGTAGTGATTTTTTGTTACTCGCGGGCATCATTTATTCTGCAAAGTAAGTAGTAATGCACAATTCTCCATTACCTTGCAGGACATCAATGAAGAATGGATCTCGGACAAGACAAGGTACACTAATTAGACATTTTTTGTTGCATGGATTTTCTTGCATTGCCTAACAATTCAAGGATTTCATTTCACTTCATTGAGATTAATGGCGTTAACCGGCGATTTTTCGTTATCTACTTGATATAAGTCTTCCGCGATCATGTGCACTATTAGAAGGCAAGAATATTTTACATAAACACAAAACCTACAATTGATATACACTTTAAAGTGATAAGTACCAATTAAGTATTGATAGCAAATAGAAAAATAACTAGCTGTAAACTAGTTTGAGCTGCGTCAGTGTTTCTAAAGAAACAATTATTTTAGTAATGAAAATGTAAGTTCTACACCGTAAAAAAGAGAATACTTACTATTCTCTTTTAGTATTCTCTTTTTTACGGTGTAGAATTTACATTTTCATTACTAAGTATTGATAGCCCACGTACTAAAGTACGTTTCTAATTTGAAGCCATTAAAAATGGGTCTTAAAGCTACTTTGGTAGCAATCGTACCATAATAATAAAGTGCCACATTTTAGCTACTTCGATCCCACAATCATTGTGCTTTCACTTATACATATTAATGCTCTTCAAACACGATATGTGGTACTAAAACACCTTGGCTGGGTTGCTCGAAAGCTGGTTAACTTAACCTTGGGTTAAGCGACAGTTTAAGAACGGAATTTTTTTATAATGCAGCTCAAATCCTTTCTTTTACTGTAGTTGGAAACAAGAACTCGTGCTTAGCGCTAATCTACTGAACGTTTGAACAACTGAACCCTCGTTGTCACAATTTAATAGAGGTTCAGAGTAAAGGTGTTTGGGGTCAGCTGATTAAATAGGGGTTTCAGAATAGTCGGGGGAAAGCAAATTAAAAAGTTGATGTAATGGGAGAAAGAATAATTAGCAATAATTTGCAATTGAAAGTACTATTTACCTGCTAGCTTAATACAATACAGGATAATTATGTTAAATAATAGTAATAATAATAACAATAATAATTTTCTAATAATCATTTTTAATGATAATACTACTACTACTACTTGGTAATAAAAATGTAAATTCTACACCTTAAAAGAGAAATACTTACTGACGTTTCGGACGTTAGTCCTTCGTCGGAGTAAAGGGAAAAAAGAGAGAAAATGTAGA
>JAOTRI020129434.1:0-21933 GCA_028564885.2 Zoanthus sanctaehelenae
AAGTGCCGGGATCGAACTCGGGACCTCGTGGTTGGAAAGCAGAGATCTTACCAACTGCGCCAACCATGTCCGCCCTGACGCAATAAACACTGTAGATAATTAACAAATTAAATTAAAAGACGACGGGCGGAAAAGCACAACAGACATTTTAATAAGTAACCGATCGAGTTTTTTTATTCGCCGGGGGCTTTAAAAATCGTCATCATTCATCGTATGATAGCAGTCACTTCAGTTCTTGGCGAGATATCTAGCGCTCCTGCTAATGAGCAACAAACTGTTAGTAACAGCACTTACCGTACTCATTGGAAGATTTCAGCCAATTGTTTAATCCCGGTAAACCCTTAACTTGCTTTGTCTGTCAAGTAAACATGAAAAAACTCTTCAAGATAAACCTTGACACGTACCCTGCTCGTTAGAACTAAAGGCGTGTTCACACTAGAGACGCAAATGGAAACGCAGACGCAAGCGCAAGGACATTCAAACCGGCGACGCAAGCTACGCAGTCGTCTGTGTCTGCATTTGTGTAATCCACATTCACACTTGGAAATTTGTGAAGCAAGTACAAACGCAAGCGCAAGGTGTGCGCGAGGAAAAGGAAATTTTCTTTTTTCTTTGTCTGCGTCAGCGTCAAGTTACATTCACACTTGTTTTTACTGCATCTGCGCTTGCGTCTTCGTCTCTAGTGTAAATACACCTTAACACTTCTTTAATGCATCAACATAGTTAGGATTTGGTCAATATTGAAGTATAAGCTAGGTTTATCTTGAACTTTAGTGTGTTAATAGTTGGGATTAGATTCAAGATTATAGTAAGGTTTAGCTTGAGGTCAATAATTATGATTAGATTTAAAAATAAAACTCTTGTTTTGTAAGAGGGTGTTCAGGTTAGGTTTAGAACGGATGACATGGGTTAGATTTGGGATCGAAGTAGATAGATTGCTTTTCAGGAACCGGGATATTCAGTTTCGGTAATTATACAAATGCAAAAGTGAATATAAAATTGTACTTCTTTTTTCGTTGGCCTTTCTCGCAAGCCCATTTTGGTTCCTGCAATCCCTTCTTGGTACATTCGGTCTGTGACAGAAAGAGAAATAGAAGCATTAAGTTTTAAAAACATTATCTAGACATTAAAAGTTTAAAATTATTTTAAACTTTTTAAAAAAACCTTAATTATTTTTTAAAATAATTTTAGGGTTAATTATATAATAATGCAATCAGTGAGTATGACCAAAACTAAAAGATGTGTAAACTGCTTTGTAAAAACTGTTAAAAAATAAAAACCACAAATAGTTTTTAAAACTTTCAAGTTTTCGAACTGATTAACTTCTTCAGGTGGCTAATTAAAATTCTATTTTGCTTGTACTTTTCCTACCACTGTTTTTCCCCAAAGGTTTTTAACAATAGAAGGTCGCCAGGAGGGAGTGGTTTTCTTTCATTAACTTTACTGTGTTTTTAATTAGCTGAGAATGCCAAGATTCCAAAAATAATCTTTCTACATAATGGTTAACATTTCTCTCCAGAAAGCGATTATGTCGTGAATGAATAACATGGTCAGTAGTCTCAGCATGGAATCGGATAGCTGACATTGCTAGCAGCACTTGCGGCGTCGTACTCAACTTGTCTCGACGCCCAGCAACGTTTACTTTCGCCTATGTACGCAAAATCGGTGGCCGATCTTTTTGGATTTAGGCGTGTTGATAGGTTAATTTTAAAACAGTCTTGACGTTACTTTGCATTAATATGTAAAGCATTTCTGGCGAATATGCCGCAAAAAACCCCTATGAAACCCACCAAATACACAGTATACTGGACTAAATGTTAAGATAATCTAAACATTTTGTTTTCAAGCTAGAAATTAACTAGTGTTTTTTTGCAATCAATAAAGTCCTAACGCAAGAAATTTTAAAATTTCAATGCTCGAAATTATTGACGGACAATTCCAAAGGTGATACTGGGAGCTAACGCAAAACAAAGCAACAAAATTCAAGAAAACGCACAAATATAAAAAAACATGAAAGAAAAATCAAAACGAAACTCTTACTTTTGAAAAACAACTCTATCCGACAAAAAAAACCCGGAAAAGGATGCATTTCGTGCGAACTAAAAATTTTCTATTCACATAAATTTCCTAATAGCTCTTCAACTAGATTCTTATAAAAAATCGTGTGCACAAAGGCTAAATAATATAGAAAGATCCAATGCTGGAGTGTCAGAATAGAACGGTTTAAAAAAAATTTATCGGTAGCCTACCTCTGTCTCGCTTTGTTGCATTAGCTTCTTCCATCCACGATTGTTCAACCAACTTTAGGCTGGGATCAATGTACGATCTTATCATGGATCGGTCAGCGGCTGCATTGACAACAATATTAATAACAATAGTTATATAAAAGAAATAACATATGATATCGATAAGATTCAATAATATTGGTAATGGCAAGGGTAATAGTATTAGTAGGAGAACGCAATCATAATCTTGTGCAGGCGAAAAAAATCTCGATTTTGCGGTTGATCCAAATCGACGCCATTTTGGATTTCTCCGAGGGGGTCTGAGTTCCATTCCTGAGCAAATTGAAAAAATCTCGATTTTGTGGTTGATCCAAATCGACGCCATTTTGGATTTCTCCGAGGGGTCTGAGTTCCATTCCTGAGAAGGCGGAATAAATCTCGATTTTGTGGTTGATCCAAATCGACGCCATCTTGGATTTCCCAGAAAGGGTATGGGTGCGGGTCGTTTTAGCCAATACCGCATGTAAGCTTCCAATGAAATTACACAACAGTTTATTATTTGATTTCTTGTTTGTATTAACTGTTTTTACACACGACTAAGTTCAATCCCTCAACCACAGTGCTAGAAAAATCGCCATCCTATCCAACCTTTAAACTATCAAACGCACATCACTAATCTATGATTACTCCTTCTAATAAATTTCATCTCTTATGGAATACTTCAGTTTGATGGCTACCTGTAGATTGCATTATTATGGTTATTATGTTTTGGTTGTTTTGCAGTACATTCGTGTGATGGCTACCTGTAGATTGCATTATTATGGTTATTATGTTTTGGTTGTTTTGCAGTACATTCATGTGATGGCTACCTGTAGATTGCATTATTATGGTTATTATGTTTTGGTTGTTTTGCAGTACATTCGTGTGATGGCTAAAGGCGCTCAGTGTGCTGAGAATGGTCCTTTCTTTTCAACAACTCCACGCGTTGTGATCCAAAATGGAATTGGAATCAACACTGACATCCTCATCATGCCAGACTGGGTGTTAATCGGGGCAATGTTGGGAAGTTTTGTGCTTCTGATGGTTATCCTTGTTCTTGGTTTGGTAAGTTTTTCTGTTTGTAGTATGATGTGTTTGGGCGGGCTTGATCTTCTTTCCTGCCTAAGTTAAGTCAACTTTCCATCCTTCCGGGGTTGGTAAATGAGCTAACCTGTGGTGGGTTAGTGTCCCATCCAGGGAGAGTTACTCTCATCTGTCTAACACTACAGAAAGCAAAGATAAGCGCAGGCGCGATCAGTCACTAGATAAATAAGCTAACCTGCCGTGGATTAGTGTCCCATCCAGGGGGAGCTATGCACTCTCATGTCTAATGCTACAGAAAGAAGAGATAAGCGCAGGCTCTATCAGCCATTAGGTAAATGAGCTAACCTGCGATGGACTAGTGTCCCATCCAGGGGGAGCTATGCACTCTCATGTCTAATGCTACAGAAAGCAGAGATAAGCGCAGGCTCTATCAGCCATTAGGTAAATGAGCTAACCTGCGATGGACTAGTGTCCCATCCAGGGGAGAGCTATGCACTCTCATCGAAATCAATTTTAGAATTGCACACAAGTTGGTTTAATGCTAATGAACAATAACTTGGCTGCTTTTTTTAGCAGCATGTCTATGTCTCGCTATGTCTGTTTAGATATCTATTTAAAGACCACCGTAGCTCCTTCTTTAAATTGTTTTCGTTTTTGAAACTGAAGTCTGTATAGCTTGTGTTTGAAAGGTTACAAGTTTTTCGCTATTGCTTTTTATTGTATTTTTAAAGTTATGAAAAAAATTAATTACCACAATACATCGGGGCACTTCGTTCTTAATGTTCATGAACTTGTCTACCTTCATATTATCACTTGTTTTGTTCCTCGTTTTTGTAGTCATTCATTTATTTTCATCTTTCTTAATAAATTTTCATTCTATTAAAGATGATTTTCCGGAAGCATGGATGGAAGAAGGTGACCTTCAGGTTTCCTCGATATCGTGTTGTGGCTCAGCGGTATAACTTTGATGACTACTCATCCAAAGGATCAACTGTTCACCCAGTCAAGAAGTACCACAGGAACATGTTAGCAGCAATAGACGGCGCAGAGAGTGCGCCTGACCATGCCGCTGGAGATCATATTGGTAATAACATTATATTCAGTTCTTTCTTAAAGTTATATTAAGAAATATTTGCTTTATAACAGAACTTTTTTACAATCTTTAAGGAAAAAGGATCTTTCCTTTAAATATGACTTGATCTCAAGAAGTGTAGATTCAACTGAGAACGATAAAATATTTTTGAAGGGTTCGAAGCCCGTGGAGACATCAAATCCCCAATTGAAACTTTGAAAATTCTCTTTGTGTAACAACAGTTTCTTGTATTGAGTTATATGTTGTTTTGCTGTTACTTTAATTTTAGTTGTGATTTTAGAATAAAAAGAAAACTTCACGAGTTGTTATAAAAATAACATCAATTCAATTCAATATCAATCAAAATCATCAATACCTTTACAGCATTTAATTTTACGTTTACATACATAAGATAATAATAAAACAGAAAAGTAGGTATTCAGTAAAATTCAATTACAAGACTTGGCAGGAAACTGAATATGTTTACATATACTGTATAATATGTCGAGGAAGAGAAGTAAACCGATATATCATTTGTTGGAGATCTGGCTCCTAGGAACATTGCTGCGAACGTACAGGGTATGTAAACCCAGCACCTTTTCACTGGAAGAAGCTTAAAGAACCTTTAATTTAGAACATTGACATTATTTCTTATACTTCAGTACATTAGTGCTTTCTGAACAACCTTTGCTGTTTGTAGATCTGTCATTCAGTTCATTACTTAATGTCGTTGTGTTGTAGGAAATGTAAAAGTGAAAGGTGACGAATTTTGGGACTACGATCAGCAAGTTGATATGGAAGGTTTTAACTCATCAGACTTTTTTTCAATTCTTGGTAAGCAGTCTCGAGACGTTACTGCTGCTATATCAAGGCAGAAAGATCAGGTGAGTGAATATTGAACTTGGCTATCATCTACTGACTGCAATTTTTTTTAAGCAAGTGAAGCGCCTTCAGATATGAAATTTAGAATAATTTGGAAGTATTTTTGATTTTATTTTGACGACTTTGATCATTTTCCTTGTCCTTCAATATTTTTCTTAAACGTTTCTTAAAAAATAAAAAAATTGTATTTAGATGTTAAAGTTATAACGCACATTAAAATGAAGTTTGGAATGTTGTACTAATACACAAGATGATATAAACAATGGCGCTTTGAAATTACTATCAAGTTACCATTGATAATAAACAATTTCATTAAACATATTACTTTGTATGCAGGCAAAGCAGTTATACCAAAAAATCAATCATCAGACAGAGAATCTAAGAGGTTTATGGATTGCCAAACTTAATCTGCGAGGTCGTGCTGCCATGGCAACACCTGAAGATCTGCGCGCTTACGAAGCAAAGAAAACTGAGGTATCAGTACTGTAACTATTAGGCATTATTGCTAGGATGATGCTTTCGATAGTGATGGTTGTGATGCTAATTATCTTGGCAATGATGGTAATGGTGCTGTTTGTTATAATAATCACATTGGTGATGATAGCAGTGACAACGATAGTGATAATAAAAATGACTTTGATTGTGCTATGCTTGTCACTTTTCAGAAGATAAAACCGATCAATGTAACAACAGGAGATTTTTGATGAAATTACTGTTTACAAACATTAATAGTTGTAATTAATGAATTTAAAATTGTATTACTTTGGTTATACAATCTATAACATATTTTGTGTTGTTGTGTCAGCTGGATGCAGAAATCGAGAGAAGAAAAGAACTGGGTTTTAATTTTCAACAATTACTGCAACGTCAAAAGACTCTCCTTACCAATGATGAAACAGCCAGACAGGCCCACCAAGTGGCGTTTGAGGCATCCCTTAGGGAAGCTATTCGAGTACTGAAGTCATATAAGAATAATTCTAAGAAGGGTGGAGTCGATATAATGGATGAATTTGATGACAACTTGCAACACAGGTACTTAAGGGCTAAATGTGCTAAGGATGAGTGCATGGAAATGTTTATTTAGTGAATTAGTTTAATGCTTTGCGACTCTACTGAGTGACAAAGAATTGTAAGTCAGACGTTTATCACACAGCTCTAGGAAATGGCTTAAGAAATCAGATGGGAAGGCTTGACAAGCGCTTAAGTCTACCTATATAGGTTCTGTAGAGATATTTAGAACGGTCAAAAGGAACCTGAACTACAACTGAGATTTCAGAAATGTGTTTTTATACTGATTTCTTGGTCCCTGTCCTTAGAAGTAAATAAAAAAGGTGTTAGATCTTAACACAGGAATACGTCATACTTGCGACCGCAATTTAACAAGATCGTAACGATATGGCGTCACGGCGTAAAAATATTACGTTCCATTTTTTTGACAATCTGTAAACTTTTTATGAAGGTTATTTTTAAACAGATATAGCTTTATACAAATTAAATGTCTCAATAATTTCACTAATTTTTCCAGTAATAAACACAACAAGATTTCACGTTGTGACGTCAGACGCAGCTGTTATGTCCCCGCATTAAAAGTGCGATATGGCGTTCTTCATAAGGTTTTACCATCCCTTTTTGTAATACTTTTTAAAAATACAGATCGTAGATCAGTTTAAAATGTATATTTTTCGAATCTCAAATATATGCATCTCAACATATCAAAAAATCACTTTGGAGTTCAGGTTGCTTTTAGTAGGCCAAACATTCTATGAAAATCTTCCAATACATTATGTAAACCGTATTAGACGTGTTTGGTTAATTATGTAAGGAGAACCTTAATCCATTCTTTGTAAAAACTCCCAATATATCATGGGAAATACGTTCATAGCTTCCAGGAATCATATTTCGCTATCTAAGCTAAGCTAGACTAAGTCAAATCCTTTACGAGCGTAGTGGCCAATGAAGCCGGCTTTTATCTACGGTTATCTACGGTTAAGCGGATGAGAATCTTTAAATCCCCCTGGATGGGACACTAATCCATCGAAAGTTAGCTACCAGCAAATGCTGGTACTCATTTAGTACCTACCCCGAAAGAATGGAGAGCTGAATAGGAACACACTAGGGTCCTTTATTGTCGGAAGGCTGAGATCCTATTAACTCTACCATCCACGTCCTCTTGTTAGGCAAGTTCTACATTCATCATGTTCGTAATATCAAAAATAAAGATAGTGTTGAACCATTTGTTGGGTGTAATGTCGTTTTTAAGTAGTATGCTCGATGTATCATCAGCATGTTTTCTTTATATGCTAGGACTGGAGGTCGCGTTGATGCTATTATTCAGCGCATGGCTGTGGAGATCACCAGTGAGTGCCATCGAAGAGGTGCCTTGGCCCTTATAGGAGAAGCAACTGGCGCTCGGCTATGTACTGCTGAAGGAGAAATTTTGTACAGAGAAAGGCTATTTGAACCTGATGGTAGTATTTGTGAAAAGGATATAATATCACAGGATAGCAATACAGGTTTGATCGTACCGAACCTTGACACAGCCAACATGTTGCTGTCTGACGGGGTCACAAATATCCCTGTGCCTCCGATGTTTTTTGTTCATCCACAGACTGCAAGAACTATGCCCATAGAAGGTACATTTTTTTAAAAAAAAATCTGTCTGTAAATGGTTGTATATAAACGTGTTAACTATTGATTATTTTATCGTCTTTATCTATAATTTAGCTATACACAATAAGATAGAAAACCACTTTTTATTCAAAACTAATTGTTTTTCACCAGTTGGTAAAAAGCAATATAAACTAGAAGCATTACAAGTTATGGTTGAGATGAATATAGAAGTTGTAAATGTTTTGTTGTTCATTAATAATTTTTTAAGTTCCGTGAAGATTTGTGTGTGGTTGAATTATTTCTCTGTTACCGTAATTCAAGCTTTGCCTGTATTTAGTAGCTTCTTACATTGAATGCGCCATTGAGAAAATATTCCAGTGGAGAGTAGATTAAGTCATTCTCCGAGGCACTTCAAGAAATGTTGTAAAAAATGTCGAGAGTGTATTTTACCGGAAAATGAGTTTCAAGTCTTAGATATATTGCTCGTGCAATTGCCCATCTTCGGAAAAGCAGTTATGATTGAATAAACAAATTATTTGCTAAATTTTGTTGTCGCTTTTTTCAGGCAATGTTGGCTACGATCCTCTTGGCTCCAGACTTGTTGTTACCGCTGACTGCACAAATGCAGATGCTGCAGGCTCAGCAGAAGCCCTTATCCCATACATTCCGTATCCAACTAATCCAGAGACTGGTCTGCCTGTGAAGACATCCTTGACACCACTAGAAAAAAAGAGTGACATGAGATTGGGCGGTAGAATGATCTGTGGTAGAACAGGTCTCCCTGTGCCTATATTGGGAATGACAATTCATCCTGAGACAGGTACAAGAAGAACTTCTAAAGTATTTACAGTCAAACCTAGGTTGTAAATAGACCGGTTATTCGAGACTCTGGATTATCAAAAGTATCAAGTTGAAATACAAATGTAAAGAAAAATATTGCGGTTGGACTGTACTATGTTCATTTGTTGTTTCTCAATATATCGATGTTTACATATTCACATCTTTACAAATATTTTGCTTCTTTTAAATTAGGTAACGCTCATCCCATTGGTGGTTGTCACTACGACCCTGTCACAGGCCTTCCAGTCGCAATTGAAATAGGTTCAATGATGCTGGATCCAAATAGTGGACGTCCTGTGCCAATACTGAATGTAACAATAGATCCCAGGAATGGGAACGTGATTCCGGTTGGTGGAGTGCCTGGCGACTGTGAACGTGGGGATGAATTTCCTATCCTCCTTGGTGACCCTTTCACGGAGCCCTTGTCAGGAAGACCTCTTAAATCTACTAGTGCGAGACTCATTGACGATGGAGAGGAGCGAGAACTGGAACCAATGGGAGGGGGCTACCAAGCTGTGTTGGATGGGGCAGAGTTATATTACGAATCGCGTGTTGTGGATGCACTTCAGGTAGGTTTGTTGCTACCGTTTATTGTTAATCTTTTAAAGTAGAATTGAAGCCTAAAATTCACTTTTCATTGTTTAAACATTGAAGCATATAGTTACAGCCATATGAAGTTTCTTTTTAATTTGTTAGCAGTGCAGTTGAAAATAATTTGATATTTTCTAACTACGAAATTTGTTCGGCCGCTCAAGATGTGATGTCAGCGGTTGCTTATCAAGTTAGTTACGATACTTGGAAACGAGGAAAAACTTTTTGTTGTGCGGCTAAGGCTACCGCCACCTGGTTAGTCCAGTTGGTAAGGCGCCAGTCTGCTGTGCGGGAGGTCTCGGGTTCGATTCCCGGCTGGACCAACACTCAGGGTCTTAAAATAATTGAGAAGAAAGTGCTGCATTTGTTCTAACATCTGCAAATGGTTAGACTTTCGCGTATTTTCGGATAAGGACCTTAAACCGTAGGCCCAGGAGTAAGATCCTTGTAAGGGACCTCAAGTCCTATTATCTCTAATCCTTGAACCTCTCTAAATTACTAAATGTTCCAAAACAAACAAAACAAAACAAAAAAGACAAATTGACTGTGAAACCGACTGCCATGCTTAACCTCAGAATATCGTAACCTAGGTCATGATTGTCATACCGCTGACCATCTCATTAGCAACCACGGTACCTAAGCACTTTATAGAGTTAATCTACTCCTCCGATGGATTGAAACCATAAGAGGTTAGTTTTAGTTTTAAGTTCTCCTTTAAATAGACAATTCATATTTTAATCTTTTGTTTTTATGTGGTAGGCTCTGAAAGAAGAAGTCACGGGGTCAAACATGTCTAGCTGCAGGCATGAGTTGAGTGTGCTTGAGACGGCTCAGAAAGACCTTAGTCGTGCCCGGTTAAAGGTCATTACACAAACCTTACGCTTACTCCACGACATTATGCGAAGGGAGGAACGAGCTTCACTCTTAAATGAAAATGGTGGATGCCCAGGTATGTACGAGTTTTCAGCAACTGGACAACTGCTCCCAATCTTGGTTGGAACAACAATGAAGGACTCTTCAGGATCAGACCTTGAAGTACCCATCTTGGGTATCGAAAAAGATTATGATATGGACAATGTTATTCCTCTGAGTGGCTCCATTGAAGATCCCCAGGGGGAAGGGCTTGTGCCAATTATGATCGGAGAAAAGGCTGTAGACCCCATAACTGAACAGCTTTCCACCATTGTTGGAGTAAAGATTAACAAAGAGTATGGTGTTGTGGAACCGTTGACTCTGTCTTCCAGTCGGCAGCGCAAAAGGAGACCCCCTCCTGGATCAGTAAGTTATTATTGCATTATCATAAAGTTTTTACTTTTGTGGATATGTGAGTGTTGTAGATATGTTTTAACTGTTGTAGATATGTGGGACTGTTCGACTTTACATTGTTCACTTTGTCTCATCACATTCTGTTGTACACCCTTGGGACCATTCTATCTTATACTTGTCGGTTTTGTCTCACATTCTTTTCTATCTTTGGTGATGCCGTAGAATGGCAAAAGCTCAGATTTTATAATTTTACCGGAAAATTTATCATATATTTTAACAGTTTTAGGCAGCATTTGCATTTTATCGTTTTAGTTTTTTTTTATATGTGCGTTTGATCGTATCTTCTTTCATGTCTTTGTAGAATTGGCTGTTTCTGACCATAATAAAAACAATAATGCTTTCTTTTAACTTTTTACCCTTTGACTACTGATCTTTCTTTTTCTATGCTTCAGTGTTTTATTACAGAAACAACCTACTTCAGTCTGCTAATTCATTCACTTCTTTTAGTTCTCTGATATGTTTTTAATATCCTCACTGCCACATAGCTATACACCTAAGTGAAACAATTATTAACAGTGAAATACCACAAATACTGCTTTGTTCCAACAAATTTATGAAAAAAATTACGAAGAACTACGGACCATTCGGAGCTACCGTGGTTCCATTTTCAAGAAGTTACTGAATTACTTAAAAAGGTGAAAATTTCAGTTCTCAAGTTTTAATAGTAGTAAATTGAGCTAAGCTATTTCTGAAATGCTTATTGAAATGATCTTGATATAACTCAGATAGGTAATAAAAATTTCAAAGTAGTAACCATCAACTAGATTTTGAGATAAAACGACCAGTAATCAAAGTTTATGTGAATTTCCTGCCGTAAAATTATTAGTAGAACCCCTTTCTAAAAATTAAATTGGCTTAAGTCAATGATAATATTTAAAGATTTATATGACATCTTCTATTCCTTTGGCCATCTCAGTTTTATAAGAGACAACACACCGCTGTTTGTGTGTTGTTTCTTAACATGACATTGCGTTGTTTAAAGGTGGCGTTACTTGAAGAAGAGATTGTGGGTCGTCGTAGCTTCTGGAGGCGTCAGCGACACCGTGAAGATGAGCTGACTGAAGTTGAAGCCAAGTTATATTATCAGTTGATGGAGGATGATCAAATTTTAGCCTTCCAGGTGCAAGAGCCATTGGAGTCGGTCACCGAAGGTAAGTAAACGGTCTTGGTAATAGTGAACTGATATTTTTTATTTGTTTTCTTGTCTAACCTAGTACAGAAAGCGCAGAGTCCGCTCTATATTATAATGTTATACTTAGAAGGTATTCAAAGCAAAGTAGTGAGTCCCAAACGTTATTGCAAGGTTATTGGCGGTTAAATTACACAATTTTATAAGCTAAATATAGGAAAGAGAAAAAGTTTTAGGCTTTAATAATACTCAAACCCAGGACCTCTGTGATACCTTTGCAGTGCTGTTACTTCCTAAGCTTTGAAATCACAGTTTTTGATAGCAAGTACTTTTCATTTCAATAGTGTTTATCGTTGATAGTTATGTAGATTGAAAAGGTCTCAGGTTTGAGCCTTTTCTTTCCCAATCTATTTGTGTTAATCACAGTTAGTGAATGACTAAACGAATTTGGTAATAACTGCAGAATACTTGTCATTATTGTTCTCAACGTAAGAGCACATTTGTTTTTAACGAATGATGAATATACATGTATCTAAACAAATCTCATAATTTGTTATATAGAAACAACGTCGTTGACTGATGCAGACCACCGCGAGCTCCAACGGCGAGCTGAAACGTCTGTTGACCACGCGGCTGTGTTGCCAGCAGACGTCGTGGCTGTGCTGACGATGTTTGATGCCATTGAGAGACAGCAGGAGCAGTCACATATCACGTCACATAAGAGATTCTCTGACACCATTAACAGGTTCTTTGACAAGCTGCGTGCCGAGGAGAACAAGTATAGAACACGTATGGAAGAATTACAGGTAACCGAATGATGCCGAAATTATCTACTTATACGTGAGGAGAGAGGTTCTCAATCACCTTTTTGCTATCCATAGCGGTTCTATGGTCTTGGGTAGAAAATGGAAACAAGTTTTCACTTCAAAATGTATATGCACCTGAGGTTTTTTCCTGTTTTATGGATTATTATGGCCAATAAAAATTTGGTGATTTTATCGTCAAACATTTGTTTTTTATTTGTGAAAGTAACTGCAAATGTTATTCAGTAAATACGCGATTATTCGTCTTAGAACTATGGTTATACTATAGATACATTTCTATACTGCCTTAGACCTATGGTTATTACTATAGATACGATACTATACTGCCATGGAACTATGGTTGTATTATAGATACGATATTTCCTTTTTTGGTTCTTGCGTTTTTTCAAGCATGAAGAACAACAAATAATTATTATTAATGGCCTTAATCGCATTTTATTTAATTAGAATCCTCTCTAAATCAGAGACAATAGATCATGGTTTCTTTAATATTAGGAATGAACTCCTGAGAAGCGACAAGTACCTTGGGACTATTACATGCTGTTATCGTAATGTTATGCCGTTATAACGTTTTATAGAATACATTAAACCGATTATCTTTTGATCGGTTTCCATATAGAGCCTAAAACAATAGTATACAAAAGCTACTAAATACATTGGAATTGAAATACCAGTAAATTTTCTTTTTAAGAACTTATAGCATTTTAAACAAGTGGAACTTGTTGTTTTCTCCCGTTCCACCAGTTAAAACAAACTTCATTTAGCGATATGACAATGTTTTTTTTGAAATAGTAAATGATGAACAGAATCGTGAAAGAAACTATACACGTGTTCATATAAGATTTGTAAATAATAATCTGTCCATATGCACTCATGAAATGTCTTGTTATATAATAAACACGCTCTCGTGTAATAATAATAACATTCCACGCACATTCATGTAATAATAATAACATTCCACGCACACTCATGTAATAATAATAACATTCCACGCGCATTCATGTAATATCTCGTCAGTTAAAAATGTTTCTGATAGACACAACCTCTGTTTGTGGTCACAATTGGAACCCTTTGACTTTCATACGATAAATTAAATCACCAAACCACTTTATTTCAATTTTGACTATCTTTCCATTAGTTGTTTTCCAGACCTTCCAATTAATGTTCTTTTCATGTATATCCGAATAATATTCTCGTCACACTGAAATTGTTATTATTACGAAATGATAGAAACCAGGGAAACCATTTCTGTTTTTGTATTCACAGGGAGCCCTGAATCCAGAGGCAGAGGCGGCTGTTACTGAGCGATTCCAGCAAATAAAGGCGAGGTTACGAGGCGAACTGCACGATCAGCTGCTGAGCCGTTTGGAGAACATGGATGAGGAGCATTCTCAACTAGAATACATCAGAACTAAGGCGGAGGTTTCGGCCCTTGAAGCAAAGGTGAGTTACTATCCACAAATGAAGGCTCGTAATGGCGTGTTCTGTTTTGACATAAAAAGCTCGCTTTAATAAATTTTAAATGCAAGTTTTTTTATTTGCAAAGAATTTGATTTTTGACGAACAGAGCATTATTTAACTATTATAATATTGATAGAGATAAAACCATACGTAGGTTCTGATTGGTCACTAATCACGGCATGTATAATTTATATTATAAAGCAAATGGAAAAGGATAAGCCGTCTGTTAGATAAAACTATCCTGGTATTTGCAAAAACTGGGCAAGTGTAAAAAACTTTCGCCTTGAGCTTCTATTTGTTACGTTTGTCTCTTGTTCTAATACAGGGATTTGGCTTCTTTACTTGTTAAGTAACCATCTACGTATTGATAAATTCCTGTTTGAGATTGGCAGTGTTTAGGTTGATTTCAACCTTATTCTCATTTTTGTGTTAGATGGTGTTGACTGGTACAGCAGTGATTGCAGGGGACTATGAAGTAAGTATTCCAGGAGTATATGGTGATGATCTTCCGTTACCAGAGACCAACCGCGAGCTAGTGCCATTGCTCCAGCGACTCATAAAACTTCTCCAAGAGGGCACACCTGAGATGTTGAACACCGCTGGTCAGGTGGTATCCGGAGGCTACACTCTTGTTGATGGAGTATCTTATAGTCAAGGTCCAGTTCCTTCTGGAGTAGCTTCTCACCCCGTCACAACTGGAGTGACACCAGGAAATGTACCTTTGACAGGTAAAGAAACAGTCATCAATTTTTTTTCCCAAGGGTTCTGTAAGCTCATAACAACGTGGATAGAGTCTTCTTTAATCAAAGAAACCAAGGCGGTAGACACTTGTACGCTTTGCGTCTTTGCTAAAAAGACATCAGTTTGTATTTCTTTTTGTTTGTTTCAGATCAAGTGCGGAGAGCACCACTTGTCATGGAATCTGTTCAGCAACATGTACCTATTGTGGTCTCACCACAGATTCAGAAGAAAGGTACTGTTCTGTCTACGACAGAGATCCTGTCACACTTGGATGTGGCGCAGATGGGCGAGAAGTTCAGCATGGAGGTAGTGAACATTGCTGAAGTGTCTGGTGGTCTCACTGAGGAGAGAAGAAAGGATATAAAAAAGAATTTGTTTGAAAAGCACACTTTAGAGTGCGTGCAGCTAGAGAACGAGCTTCGATCAAATGAGATTAAGGTACTTGGCCTGTGTCTTGACTAACTGATGCTTTGCGTATCATATGTAAAGTGTTATGTAATCAGCAGAACAAAAGATCGATCCAATAATCTTCCTTTTAGATCTCTTTTTGTAATACAGGTTTGATATGCTTTTTAACTTGTATCTGAGGTCGGAGAATATGACTGCATAACGCCTGTTCTCAAGGAGTCAAACTAGCTGCCTGTCAGCTGTATGCTTTGACTGAGAGAAGGGGCTAGTGCCAAGCTATTTATCAGATAAATTGACCTCATACTCAAGAGTTAATTCTGTCAACTCTCGTAACAAATACAAGCTATCTATCCCAGTTTATTAGTTTGCTTCTGGCCAACGTACGTTATTTTATCGAGATTTCACTCTATAGATTTCTTACTGATGTGCAACGTTACCGACATTACTTCCCTTAATAGTTTTAAAAGGGATTTAAAAAATCGTCACTAAACAACTTTTTTAAGTATTAACTGAATTTTAACAAATTTAGCGTGTGTATTGTAATTTCAAAATCATCACCACCACCGCCACCATTATTATTATTATTATTATTATTAATATATTTAGTACTTATATTTTGCATTGCTTACTTATAATCATCATCGTCATCATCATCATCATCATTATTATTATTATTATTATTATTATTAATATATTTAGTTGTTATATTTTGCATTGCATACTAATTATTATTATTGGCGTTTTTAAGGTGATCACGGAAATTATCAATGAATACGAGAAGAGGAAAGAAGATGCTGTGTCTGCATTACAAGAAGAACTCAAGGAAAAATTGAAGAGAGCGTCCAGCGAAGAGGAGAAACAACAGTTAGTCATGGAGTACGCAAACAAAATGGCCGCCGTGCAGGAGCAAATTGAGGTGGAAAAACAAAAGAAACTCAAAACTGCAAGGCAAAGATTGCGGGAAGAGCGGCAGAGAAGAAAGAAAGAACTTTGGAGGTATAAAACCAAATTTATAAAAACCCCTCGATTGGATACAAAATAATTTAAATGGTGTTCTTTACTTTAATGTTATCCAGCAGCTGATCATAAATGCCAGTACGTTTTTATTACATGGCAAAAAGTATAAATTGAATAAAATACCACATTAAGTGAGTTTTTGTTTTATATTGATATTACTAGAGTGGTTTGAAACTGTTTAGCAAACTACAAAGAAGATTACAATGTCTCTTGTTTCATATTATGTTCACTGTAACGGTTAGGATTTCTTGTTTTGGGCGGTTAGTGTATTCAAAAACCTTTTTATTTCTCTCACCCTGCTTTTTAGTTTACAGACTTCCTAAAACCTTTCTACATATTTAGCGTTTTACACATTTATTGTTTTGGCTTATAGCCGTCACAAGGCCGAGGCGCAGGCAGCTGGTATTATCGACGTCATCGACCTTGACCTTGCAGATGATAATGAGATGGACAGAGATCTGATCCTATTGGCTACTCAACAGGAGAAACTGTTAGCCGAGTTGGCACGTGCATATTCTGAGGAATATGAGAGGGAGAGAGACGAGGTGGACTCTGGCAGGCGTGCAGCTTTTGACAAGGAAATGGAGGCTCGTGTGAGAAATATGAACCTTCAGATGGCTCCAGAGGAAATAGATGGTGCCATGGAAGAAGTTAGAGAGGTGAGACAATAAATAAGGTTTGCAATGGATATTAGATGACAATGAAGTATTTTACCTGAATATGTTAGTTTCCTTGTTTCTTTCTCTTGCTGTAGTAATAAAATACTTGTAATTCGTTTTGCTGAATATATTTTCTACCGAGAATTCTTGATTCTAAAGATTATTGTGGTTAAATAAAAATGTTTAATCTTACGCAGTTTAAAAAATCAAAACAAACACGGCAATTTATTGGAAGTTCTTAATTGATGAGCAGGTTCATTATTGATGATCTTAATTCTTAATTTATTACGGACCTTTAACTTACCAATCAAAGTTAGCAAAGTAACTCGGCAATAAAAATTATATTGTTGTTATTATGATTATGATTATTTTATGAATATTGTTATTAATGGTATAAACCAAAATACATATTTAAAACGTGAAATCTCAAATCTAAAAATTTTTACCTCTCCTTACAAAAGGGAAGGACAAACGTGGAAGAAGGTGTTACAATTGAGCTGATAAATTAGATAGTCATTGAAAACTTTGTAGCTCAAAACGACACAACATTAGCAAACATTTGAATTAATTAACAATTATTCTAAGAGCACACGTTGGATATGAGATGGTAAATAGCCAACGAGGGGCGTAGCGCCGAGTGTGCTATAAATATTTCATATGCAACAAGTGCGAATGGAATAATTGTTTTATTATATTTCATGAGCTTTCCAAACCCTTCGATACTTGAAGTAACAACAAACTTTTAATAAATTGATAACCGAGATTTTTTGTTACTTTCCATATATGGTCATTTGGTATATGAGCTGTTAACCGAGTTTGAGTGAGCCAATCAGAACGCTAGAATTGCGATATTCGATGTTTAAAATTTATTCATCTTGATTGTTATTGTTAACAGCTTCATTCAAGGGCGGATGCTAGACGAAACAATATGAAGGAGAAAATGAAACAAAGAAGAGAGAAAAAGAAGAGTGAACAAATAAAATCAAAAGAGGACTTGATGACTAAATTGGCTGATGTGGAACCAGGGTCTGATACAGAGTTGGAGCTTCGCAGTGCCATTCAAGAGAGAGACAATGCTGATAACTTTAGGGAACAGAAAGCACTGATGGAGGTACGTTTGTAACTTACAGTTGAGCGCCTCACCGGCAGCACACACAACTTCATTCGCACTAATAAATGGGATAACTTTTCCAATTAAACTTTATATAGCTTTTAATTACACTGTAATCATTCTAAATAACCTTTTTTTAAATCCATTAACGTTTACCATTAACTAAAACTAAATATGATAGAGACATCGGTGATTGTGAAGAGTTGAAGAAAACAATGATATATTTGAGATGAAACTGAAAGTAATAATCAAACTAAGAATGACAAAAAGTGTGCTGTTGAAACGACAAAATAGCTACATCCCGGGGCTAAATCCTTTAAGAGGCAAGTTTTCTACGTCACGTTTTCAGAAATTAAACATTCTAAAATTTTAACTAATCTAACTTTTATTGAAACAACTTCGTTTATGTGGACTTAAAATTGAACACCTTGCGATGCATGTTTCTGTTTCAAAAACTCATTTTAGTATCCAGCACACCATTAACAACAATTCGAAATTGGTCTCTTGTTAATATGAAATTAAAACGAATAAAAGCAATACTGTTTGCTATTCTAGTTTTATGCCACTACCTAATTAAAAGTCTTTGTCTTCCCCTTGGGGAAGGGGAAAGGAAGAGAGCAGAGTGATTTTGTGTTAGACTTAACAACTAGTGTACTCGTTGCTGGAAGAAAGAAGTCCACTTCTTACTTAGTTGCTTTATGAGAATGTTCTTGTGATATTTTCTCAAGGTGCTGACCGACGTTGAATCTGAACAAGAAAATGACTTCAAGGCTCGCATTGTGAGGAACCTCCTCAAGGGCTCCGCATTGTCTGACAGACAGCAGGAGGAGGCAGTGGAGCGGTATATGGAGGAGGCACGAGCCCAGGAACAGATTTTCCGAGACTTGCAGACTCACTCTAATGATATTGTTGCCGCGAAATTGGCTGCAAGACGGAGAATGAAACAAGAAAGAAATAAAGAGGATGCAATGAAGAAAGAATTACAAGAACTTGGCAAGAGACAGGTAAGGACTGGCGTTTCCACTATAAATGGGATATGTAACGACAATTCTGTTGTGCTGGGTCAGCTTGCCGTTTACATAGTTACTTTGTGATTTTACTTATACAAAAAAAATTAAAATACAAAATTAAAAAATATTGGGTCAAAATTTTCAATCTATTTCCATTCTAGCCATCCGTAGCGACAAATGGCTGGAAGTAATAAACTTCATAATATAGTTATAAATTTTAAGCAAACCTTAACTATAATTTTTTAATTTCAGGTAACGGTAAGACATTTAGAACTAAGAAACTGGTAGAATAGTGTGATGTAACCCCTTTACCTATTGATACTGAAGATTATGAGTGGTTAGTTTGGCTAAGGGTTATAAGTATCGTAATGGCTGTGATCTCAACATTTGTATTGTTATATTAATGTTTAAATAAATTGTTAACGTAAGTTGTGTAGGAAATGGTTGCCTAAATTCTCACGGTGCAACTCAGTCACGATTTTCCTAACAATTGTTATTTTAGGCAGCACTTTCGGGTGATCAAAGTGTGGTAGAGGTGCTTGAGAAGGCAGATAGCAGCACGGGTAGGGAAATTTCGCAGGAGATGGAGATGCTAATGGAGGAACAGATTGAACGTCAGACTGTCCTGGAGGTCAAACAGTTGGAAGAGATCGAAGCCATCAAAAAGGAACTCGATGATGAACTGAAAGAAAATCAGGCGAAAATAATTGATCAGCTAAAGGAACAGAAAGAGAAGGTTGGAATGGTTTTTATTCGTGGGTAATTAAGGGAGCAAGCGTGATTAAACTAAACGTTCCTCTAGCCCTTCCTGCTGTCGGAATATTAATACAAAGCCAATATACCCCTAAGGTTATATTACAATTTGCCTTGAATAATTTGGCATTAACTACAAAGCAATAGTATGTTGAACCCTTACGTACACTCACCAGGGGCGTTCGTCAATATGACAAATATGAGAATAGCGTTTGTTTACTTATCAATTTTTACGTTTCAATTTGTGTTGACTATTGTAAATAAATATGCATTTTAGTTCTTAAAGTCAAGTATATTGGGCACTTTTGTTTTTTTTATCCCTTGAAAATAGTGAGCCTGATTGCTATACATGGCAGTCACGAACAGCTGTTTCAGATTGTAATTGTTAATCAAAAACTCATGATAAACGCGTTTTTCAATATCAAGTCAAGGTTTCTGTTAAGTATTTTTTGACTTTCTTGACAACGTTTTGTTAGAACCCTACAGCGAAAATTCATGGATTTCGAGTACTTTTTGAAAATATTCAACCTCATAGTCCGTCCTCTAGCTATTTTGAAATTGATAAGTACTCCGAACCCTTATACCTTGAGATTTGTCAAGTTCCTGTCAGTTCAAACGTCTAATAAGTTTGTAGATCAATTCTCGTTATGTATTTTGTTAACCGTAGCAAACTTTAAAAGCACACTTAAAACAACGAAGGTCGGTTTGGTTTGGTAAATTCAAATATTATACTCATATATAAAGCTAAATTCTTTTACGAGCCTAGTGGCCCGTGGGGCGGCCATCCTATCTCCGGACTTCGTAGTGTTAAGCGGATGTAAGTCTTTGACTTCCCTGGAAGGAACACCAGTTCATCGCAGGTTCGCTTCCAGCAGACGCTGGTACTCATTTACTTATATACCCCGGAAGGATGGAAAGCTCAGTTGGCTTAGGTGGAAAAGAAGAGCTGACAAAGTGCAGGGATCGAATTGGGGTCCTTGTGGTTGGAAAGCAGAGATCTTATTAACTGCGCCAACCACGTACTGTTATATAGATTATAATAAACAATCACGCTTGAAGTACAGGTGGAGTACAAGTTGATTCACTGTGAGCTTATTGACTGGGATTCCGTTAGGTTGAGATGAGTTACCTTTTTACCATTATCTAATTAGGTAGACAATTAAGCTTGCAAATAGTGAATTTCTGGTAGAATGCAATTATTTTGAAAAAGGGAAAGCTAAAGACATTTTAATTTATCTTTTGAAGTTTTATTATTACAAAGTTAGAGAAATGTTAAAAAGTAAACTGTAATCCATGTAGATAACATGTATGAAAAACTAAATTGTTCTTTGTTACCTTGAAAATATTTTAGTAATTTCAGGTATTTTGTACTTCCCTTATGTCATAGGCACTGCAAGCTAAGAAAGAGAAATTCGCCAAGGAAATTGATCGAGAACGTGACTCTTTGACAGAGGAGCAGATGCAGATGTTGCTCGACCAACACAAACAAGAGATGGAATTCCTTGAGAGAACGATGGATAATGAAAAAACCAGGCAAAACTTGGCGCTGGCTGACAAGATTGCAGAAAGAAAGAGAAGGCGAGCGGCCGCAGCAGCCGAAAAGCACAGCGTGCAAATGGCCAAGGAAATGATGAAACAACAAGAAGAAAGGCAGACAGTGGACACTAGAATGGTATTGTAGCTCTCTTGTGTTGTTTGGAGACCAGAATGATGTTATAGATTACATGGGTCAGTTGGACATCAGAATAATATTGTAGATCTCCTGGGTCAATTGGACACCAAAATGATATTGTAGATATCACGAGTCAATTGGACACCAGAATAATATTGTAGATCTCATGGGTCAATTGGACTTAAGAATGATACTGTAGATCTCTTTGTCGTTTTCACACCAGAATGATACCGTAGATCTCTCGTGTCGTTTGGACACCAGAATAGTATTGCAGATCTCCTGGGTCAATTGGACACAAGAATGATATCGTATATCTCCTGGGTCGTTTGGACATCAGAATTGTATTGTAAGTCTCCTGTGTCCATTGGAAACCAAATCTCCTGTGTCGTTTTAAAGTAGATTCTTTTCATTGAAAAGTAGAATTTCTCCTTCATCCAGTATGCAGTATCTTGAAAACCAAGACGTGTTCTTGCTCTTTGATTGGATAAAGATGTCTGATCTAGTACAGCTGAATATATA
>JAOTRI020129435.1:0-11523 GCA_028564885.2 Zoanthus sanctaehelenae
GTTCATTGTCTTGTATAAGTTGATAGTAGTAACGTGATCGACTGATTGATAACAATTCGCTTACCCGACGGCATTGCTGAGTGTAACTTGAGTGATCTAAAGGTTGTTTTGTTATACGCCATCACCTTTCAAGACGCCTTCTTATTCTTTTTTTCATATTTTATTTCTTCACTGTACCAGGGTGCAGCCGGGCGAAGGTTTACATGACGTGTAATCCGAGGTGCATGATGATCCAGAATCCTCAAAAGTTCAGAATTATACAGATATACCAATTGTGTTACATCATTAGGCGGATTAGATAAAATGGGAGAATTTTCGATGTCCTTTTAAAACCAATTAATATCAATCCGTCGCTTTAGTGTTCCGATAGGTGACACGTTTCCTTTCGAAACAAATTTTTCTAAAGTTGAGATCACATATGATGGTAAAGTGATCAGAAATAGAATTGTCGTGAATTACAGTAGACTGTATAATACCATCTTCACAGCCGGTTAAAACAAGGTCTAAAATGTGCCCAGCAAGATGAGTCGACTGTTTTACATGTTGATGAAGATTAAATGATTCGACAAGAGTCATGAAATTTTTTGCAGGTAAATCAGATAGGTTGTCAACATGAAAATTAAAATCGCCAGCAATAAGCAAAGCACCAGGTTTAATGGAAAACATCTCAAAGAATTGACAGGAACCATTTGGCAAGCAAGTTACATTATCAGCTCTAGTGCTACCTCTGAGTTGAGCCATCTGCGACAGAGAAGGCGGCCTTGAATGTTTTTCAAATTTGAAGAAATTTAAGGTTTTCATGATGTTTTTGCCAGGCGATGCAAAGGCACAGTCTTCTTTCCACACTGCCACTATAACTTTATCTTTCGACAGGACTTTTTTCTTTTGGTATTGAAAAGAAGGAGGATGTTTCTCTTGAGAGTTTTGATTTTAGAAACGCTCTTCTATCTCTACTGCCTTGCATTTCTAACTGTGCTCTTCATCTATTACGTCTTTTGTGAGAAGAAATGCAAGACCTTCTTTAACTTTGAATATGTTAACGATTTCTTCTATAGATAGAGGATACGAAGTTGATAACGTTGGCAATGTCATTTTGGACAGCTGCATGGCTTTTGTTTTTGGTGGATTGGTGGCTCAATGGCGGAGATAGCTTCTCGACCTTTCTCATCAGCCTCAAAAAATAATGATTATATGATTGCAGAGAAGATATTTTTAAAGTGTAACAAAATCAAACAAGATACTAAATAGGTGATTTCAAAATCTGTAGTGGGAATTCAATATTTTAAAAATGCTCGAAAAAATGATCGACACTTAAATAATAAATTTGCTGTTAATGAAATGTCTGAATGATATTGGGTTTCAAGTAGTGTTCATTTTGCCATTTTTTATTGTTCATTTGTTTTCTTTGTACACTCTTTTTGTACAAGATTTTTTTATTAGCTATTAGCCCACAGGCAGCCCAAGCATGAATCTCATTATTGAAACCACGTGATTACATTTTAGGTATATTCTAACGCAAAATACAACATATGTAACTAGTTTAATCATTTTCCAGTTAATTTCTTTATTCTGATAAGTGTTTTAGGGCAGTTGGCATTTTAGGGTATGCGCAGATCTCACGTTTAAAACCTCCCCTACGTTGGGTTCATATCAGGAAATCTTTATTATGTGCTCAGTAACAAAACTGCAAAGTTTCATGGTTTTATCACAAAGTTGAACAATTCAACTAATATTTGGACCTTGGACTAGTAACAATCTCAATTAATTGCGCAATACCAGCACTGTTCCTGACGTCCTCTTCAAAAGTTTTGGGCTGCATGGATTTGGTTCGTTTTAAGCGGCCAACCACCAAGGGTGTGTGGGTTTCATTAGGGTTGATAACTGGGAAGAGGTCTTCAGACACTCTTTTGCATTCGAGACGGCAACTTTCTACCCACAAAACCGACACCAAATGGATCCCCTTCTTTAGCGCCTTCTCACGGGTGGACTTTTTGCCATCCTTGAAAACCTAACAACAATTTAAAAAAACATAAAAAAATCCTAATAAAAGAACAATAGAGTACTATACGCGATTTGCTCGCTAATGGTAAGAAAATTCAAAGAGATATTTTCAGGCTAATTCTTTTTTATGATTCAACCCAAAATTTTCTCTTTGTAGAATACAAGGCAAGAAACTATAGCGGTTTCTTTAGAAGATGTTCATACCACTTTAAATTGTTCAATGTATTGTAATTCTTTTGTTAGAAATCTATTACTGCAAGGTTTAGTTTTAGCGTTTTGACAGGAAAAGCAAGGTGTAAGACCAGTGTCGAAACGTCTTCCAGGGACACAGGCGACAAAAATGAATAATTAATTACTTTTAACGTTTTACTAGTCAAATCAAACTTGCACTCTAGAAAATCACTTTAATCACAAGACAAAACTGTCTTTTTCTATTGTTTGAGTGTTCTGCTTTTTTGCCAAATTGCAAGAAATTGCTTCTTTGGGGTACTAGCATCTCATAATTTCGTCGTATAGAATGACTCACATCTATCTTAAAGACTCTCTGGCCTTCGGTCCCACAAAAACTCTATACCCACCAATTTTTTTTAACCCTTTCAATCCCAGTTTTATTGTCAAATTCTCCCAAATTGTTCCTATACTTTCTATTGAAAATGTTTGAGGGAATTTTATTGTTAATCTTCTGTAGTTTGCTTTGTTTGATCAACTCTTAGTTTCTCACTGCCAAATGTTCTATTTTGTATGTGTTATGTTAGGAGAAATTGGGTGTTGATAGCCGACTGGGACTGAAAGTGTTAGTCGCACTGCACTTCAGTATACCCCGAATTAATTGCAAGTTCTTTACCTTTCTGGTCAAAGTAAAACAGGGTCTGAAATGAACTATTTAGGCTGGCAGAAACTGATGACTAAAATGTCTGTCTTAACACTTCTAACCGCAAATCTTTACAGTATATCACCTCGGAGTACTTTATAGTAGTACTAGTTCATCAGCCGTTTTAGTTAGAAGTTGGAGTTAGACTATTGAATTTTCAGAATTCGTACATCCTCACAGTTTCAAAAATTCTGTCTAAACTTCATCATAGTGTGCGAACTAATGATTGTGTCGGACATACCAAGACGATTTTGAGACCTCTGAACTTAACTGTTTTTCGTCACGATTCCACGTTTTTCAGACTAAATTTAATAGCTAAACACGAGTTTTCGGTTTTTCTACTGTAGATTTCTTGAAAACAACTGATTTTAAGAAAGTTTGGATACCATTTTCGAAAATAGTTCCCAAAAAGTGTCATTCAGGCAAAGTAAAGTTGTTGTTGTTTTTTTTTTATCAAGAATTTTAATTTTTGAAGGTGTGCTGAAATTTCTCAATTTTTACAGATAGATGCTCTTAAATGTTTTAATGTGGGTTAACATAGAGTAAATTCGAATTCATGTTTTAATACGATCAAACGGGGAACCCTATATCGAATTGGCGTAACATCAAAGTCGCATACTGACATTTTAAGGACACATTACGGTTTTCAAGGCCTAAGGAATTCTAGATAAAATTGAATATATTCAAAAACCTTGCTAAAACTTACCACATGAGTAACATCGGCAGTGAACTTCTCGGTAATCTACAATGTAAAGATAGAAACTAGGATTCTAGATCATAAAAATGTAGCATTTTCCGCAAAGAGTGGTTGAATTCGACATTACAATTCTTACAATAACTACACAAATCAACCCTTCCGCTATATTCCAACTGATCAGTTACTACTTAACCCATTGTCTCTATTCCAATTGGTTAGCTACAGTACCCTCTAACCCTTTCCCTCTATCCTTTTCCCTCTATCCCAGCTGGTCAGTTACTACTTAACCCATTGTCTCTATTCCAATCGGTCAGTTACAGTACCCTCTAACCCTTTCCCTCTATCCTTTTCCCTCTATTCCAACTGGTCAGTTACTACTTAGCCCATCCTCTCTATCCCAATTTGACTGCTACAGTTCCTTCTCACCCTTTCCCTCTAACCCTTTACCTCTATTCCAACTGGTCAGTTTCTACTTAACCCATCGTCTCTATCCCAATTGGTCAGCTACAGTACCCTCTAACCCTTTCCCTCTATCCTTTTCCCTCTATCCCAACTGGTCAGTTACTACTTAAACCATTGTCTGTATTCCAATCGGTCAGCTACAGTACCCTCTAACCCTTTCTCTCTATCCCTTTTCCCTCTCAGTTACTACTAAGCCCATCCTCTTTATCCCAATTTGACTGCTACAGTCCCCTCTAACCCTTTACCTCTATTTAAACTGGTCAGTTACTACTTAGCCCATCGTCTCTATCCCAATTTGTCAGCTTCAGTACCCTTTACCTTATCCCTCTATCTCTTAAACTCTATCCTAAATACAGTAATGAGCTATCTAAATACAGTTTAACAGGTATAAACACAGTTATTTCAAGATCCAAACTTCAGAAATGTTGCTGGCATCATACAAACAGTGCTCCAAGCTGCGATTGTTTTGGTCACCATGCCGAGTAGATAAAATAATGGGCGACCAAAACTGTCAGAACAATCGACATATCGTGGTGGCTTTTTGTCACTCGGTCACTCCGTTGTATCCTGACGTCATGCTGATTATAAATTCTGATGTCATTTGTATTTTCAGAAAAACGATTCGCTCAGATCTATGAAAACAAATTGTATGATCTTATGGGTCCAACCAGATGACATAGCTCTTAGAGCCCTTTGATTACAACATATTTAGATAGTTAAAAATAGTTTAAGGAGTTAAGAGATAATATAGTATGTTACCTAACAATAAACTGCTAAGTTGTATCTAAAAATTAGCCTATTTACAAACAATTGCTTAAAAGCGCTCTGTGTTGACATTAAGTAATAAACAGCTCTGACTCCGAAGCCTTCCTGAGGTTTCTTTTACTTAAAACATACATGCGAACAGTGGGTGATTAGACACACTACTGATTTTTTTGAAATTATTTAAGTCTGTTTTTTCTATTAAAATATAAATATTCAAATATATTTTCGCTTAAAACATTTAGTTAAAAATCTTTGTATAGTGGTCATTTCAAGGGAGAGGGTTCCATTTAACACAATTCCGTACAAGATTATAATAAAACATTACTTTGAAAAAATAATTTAGTTCAGTTTGAGTGTAACCATCTTGACACAAACAAACACCAAATGATTTTGAGACAGCTATTGGCTTCTGCTAACTTAGGTTGTATATGCCCTAAAAATTAGTTTAAAAAGTGACGCTTATAATATCTTCTGAAAGCTTAATTGTGTGGTGCCACTAACTGGTATGAAATTGCTACTTAAACCGTTGTTCGTTGTTGATATCATTTTTGATATCTTGCAGGATTGGTGGAAGGTTGAGGCAAATGATCGTCAAGGCTTTGTCCCTGCTGCTTATGTGAAGAGAATTGATTCCCACAAGGCATCACAAGAACTCCTTTCACAAGTCCCGGAACCGGATACTGTGCAACAAAGGCAGGCGGCCCTTGATGCAAAGTATGTGATAAGGATTGGGTATTTTTTCTTTTGTATTGCCATGCAGTTAGAATCTTCAGCTCAGAATTATCGTGAGTGAAACAGTTGTAATACAAAACTAATTGCAGTTATGAGCCGGTGATTTTATATTATATTGCTGGCATATAAGAAAAAATTAGTTCTCACATTGGCTCCGTGGCTGTGCAATTCTGCCAATATGGAATATGTTTTCTTCGAGCTATATGATACTAAAATGTGGAATCACCTACTCAGAATCGCAGTTAAATATAATACTAATGAGACCTTTCTTATCCATGGTGATTTTCTAAAAACACAGTTTAATCGTGAAGTACTACATACTTGATATAATATTTTAGGAATAAATCTTTAGTAGTTTTCATATTGTTATAAAGTGACCTATTGCCTTTGTTGCTGATAGTTACACGTCCTTTTAAATAAAGTGATAGAGAAGTAGAAAGAGAATCTCAGCCTTTCCATTTAGGTTTACTAAATGTTCTCCGTTCAAGGTATGATGGTTTGATGGATCAGGGTGAAGAGAGGAAACGAAAGTTGGAGGATGCCATTCAGCGCTATACGCTACTTCGAGAAGCCCATGAACTGGAATCTTGGATAAATGACAAGGTATTTTTTTTGTTTAATTGTTGCGTGGTAATGATGGTAGTAGATATTTATGAGAGGTTCTAACTAAATTCAAACGCCTTTTGGCTTTGTATTTTTGATATATTCACATTCGTTGAAAATGACTTTTTTTATAATCCTTATGTTCACATCGCTTTTGATTTAAAACCTCTCGTTCGTTTTTATTAAATTAAAACATAATAAGACATGTTTTGAGGGACAACCCTCATCGTCAGTGTGGTAATAAACTGAGCTCACAAGGTATTTATAATAAATAGAAAACAAACAGGAATGTTGTTGTAATTTACATAAGCTAAGTTATACGCTGAATGTTAAATTCAGGTGAAAGAGATTAAGTACAGGTTAGGACCATTTAATGTGCATGGCCTCTTTGATATTAATTGCATACTGTGTACCTTTTTTTCCCCACTTCATGAATATTTTATTTTTGTTTCATAATCAGGAGGCACTTGTGACTTCAGAAGAAGTTGGCAAAGATTATGAACATGTTGAAGCTCTTCAAAAGAATTTCGATGAATTCCAGAAGGTAAGTCTCAGGTTGCTTTATATTGCTTTTGGAAGGAGTACCTCAATAAAGTTCCATAGAATTTAGTTTTTGTCGGTGTTTACTGTGTTTTCCACAAGGAGACGGTTTTCCATAAAATCTGATATGCCTTTCAGTTTTGAAGAACTCTAGCATTTAGGAGCTAAAACAGATCAAAAGCAGATCCAGATTTTTCATATCTGAAACAAAAGTTTATGTTCCTCAGATCATTACAACATTCCCACTGTTCATGGTTTTCTGAGTTTTGAGGAGCATTGTTCTCCGGCAGAGGGTGCTAAAGTATCCAATATTTTTTGCTTTCTAAAAAAAAAAGTCAAGCACTTTGATTATTAGAAAAGGGAATGGGAACTTTGAACCCATCACCATGAAGTACTACACAAATATTTAGGATTTCGAGTTTCTCTCAAAAGTTATGTCCAAAAGGTGCAAAACTCTATTTGTTCTATGTTCGTCAAATTTCTATGCATTTGTTTAGTAATTGCTCTGTTAGTTTCCAATCCCCTATAGACGCAACTGTTTTTTGGAAATAGTCACTTTGAGCGGTTATATCTCCAAAACTAAAAGTTTATAGCAAAATCAAAATAAGAACTTCTTAAACAACTTTTATTAATGTAAAACCTTGTTGTGGGCTATTATGGTCTTTAAGTGTCAACCTTAAACTTTAATGTTAACACAATGAATAAATATATACCACAGAATCGCATAGCTAACGGTGAAGTCGCGCTCTGATTGGCTATTGAAGAGAGGGTATTTAGCGTGGAATCGCACTGTGCATGAAGCGATATTGCTGACGTGATTCGCGAACAAAAATTGTTGCTATCGTGAAAATAAAATGCAACTCGTGTTACGAAAATATCTCCTTTGAAATGAACAGATTTATTGAAAGAATGTCTGCCAAATTTTAAACTGACATTTTTAGAAAATTTGAGGAAACCACTCATACTCACACGGTAGTGCGATATCGGTTTTTCGCGTGAAATTTAACGTGGAATTCACTCTTCGGGCAGCGAATTTTTCTATATTACATGCACAGCAATGAATAAATAACCTCATATTTTGGTGATATCTCTTTCCTTCTCTTACATTAGGACATGCAAGCTAATGAGGTGCGTATCCGTGAACTTACAATTCTGGCTGAAAAGTTGAAAGAGGAACATTACTCTGAGTATGAAATGATCCAGGAGATGATCGAAAAGCTGACCAGGAGGTGGGTCAGTCTTAACGAAATGAGTGAGAGCAGGAAAGAGCAGCTAGACAGCGCAACTGAGATTCAGAAGTTCCACAGGTTGGTATCTGGTGCTAAATAGTTGAAGGAATATATCCATTTCCTTAGCTTTAGAAGTTTTAAATAGGTTTTAAATATTATTTAATTAATTTTATATTATCATTACCATTTTTAGATGCAATTATAATTGTCACCCTTTTTTAACGAAAAATTTCCATACATCGTATTATATTTTAAATGTAGTCTATTGTATAAATTGTATATTCTACGCAATTCAGCCTTTTGGCTGCTTATTGTAGTAATAATTTAATAAAGTCTATCTATTTATTTATATCTATCTATCTATCAAGCAGCGTGGAGGAGCTGGAGAAGTTCAAGCAGGAGGCTACAAGAGTTCTTGAGGAGGCCAAATTTCGAATCAATAAAAGGGAATCAAATGTTTGAACCCTTGAGGGCAACGATATGTTAAACCCCACCAAGTTATTAGGTCACACCTAGGACAAGAATGAAGACACCCTGAAAACAACTGTACCAGAGCCAACTAGTGAGCCAATCATCAAGAGAAACATCCTCAGCAAGGTCGTTTGCATTTATGACCCCCTTGGAATTATCTAACCTACAGTTATGGAGTGCAAGCACATATACAGCGAGGCTTGCGAATAGAGTAAACGATGGAATGGAAAGCTTTTAAGCAATTTTGAGGTTTAGGACTGAGGTAGGGAAACCATATGAGATAACTTGGGTCGATTTTGCAGGCCCATTACATTACAAGATATCGAAAAAAGAACAAGGTACATGTTACATTTTGATCTTCAAGTGAAAAACCACGAAAGCTGTACATCTTGAAATGGCCATGACTCATACAGCAGAGGAGTTCCAGAAAAAATTAAATGCGTTTATTAAAAAGCGTACAAGGTAGAGGAGAATCATTTCAGACAGTGCTCAAGAATTCAGAGCTACTATATTTTGGATACACAAATTCAGAAGAGCGAAGCCTTGCAAGAGTACCTTGCACACCAGCAGATCAAGTGACAATTCAACCTAGCCCGTTCTCCTTGGTGGGGAGGGATATATGAAAGTCTTATAAGGAACATTGAGAAGACACTGTACATCACACAAGGAAGAACACACCTTACTTATATTCAACCAATCAGAAGTGGTAATAATCGCCACAGAAAACCATTTGAACAATTGTCCACTTACATAAGTAGAGAATGATTAAGAAAGTCGAACTTTAACCCCAAATGTTGTAATGTGGGGATAGGATGCCTTCATATTCAAAGAAAAGGAAGCTGATGACGAGTTGTTTAAGCAAACATACAATTGAGGCAGGCAAGACAATGCGCATGGGAAAGGTTGAAGAATGAATGCGTCCACAGTCTGATAAAGCAGCATCGCGTAAACGTCGTTGGTCAGAACTGAGTGTGTCAAATGACTGAGATCCATAAAAAGGAGGACACATGTGAGTGAGAGGTGTGAGATTTTTTGTTTCAAAAACTAGAATTTGTGAAATTGATTTAACTATTTTTAACGGACATAGAAAGAAACCAAGATTGAAGAATATTAAACCGTGGAGCGGACGGTATAGGCAAACCCTAGTCGTGCAACTAGTGCGACTGCCAGCAGTTACTATTAAGCATGAATACGTTTTTTAGTTCTTACAAGATTTAGGAACCTAATGAGGTTCCAAGGAGTAGAGATGCGGACTCGAGGTCCCTTACAAAGATGTTACTCCTGGGCCTACGGTTTAACGTCCTTATCCGAGAAGACGAGAAAGTCTAACCATTTGCAGATGTTAGAGTAAAGGCAGCTCTTTCTCCTCAATTATTTTAAGACCCTGTGTGTTGGTTCGGGCGGGAATCGAACCCGAGACCTCCCGCACAGCAGACTGGCGCCTTACCAACTGGGCTAACCAGGCGGCACCAGGCACCAGTGATTGTAACTAAGCAGCTGCAAACTTTTAACTTTGCAAAAATGGTAGATGGGTTAAAAGGATTGCTCCAGAACATAACGATAATGAAACCCTCAAATTACCATCGGAGGTAGCTTCTTCCAACTCAGCTAAGAAAATAATCAAAGCAGCTTCAGCATTTTTAGCGATGACGCTGTTTCATGCTTTGTTTCAACAATTAATACACATCTTTTATTTAGTTATAAAGATATGAGCCAACAAAACTGAGCATCGATGGCAGCATAGCAAAAATGTTCCGTATTAACTTAGTATTTTAGGTATTTTAAACATTCCAACTTGATTGCTTAAGTTTAGATATCCAAGTTCAACAGATTTTGGTTTGACAATCCACTGCAACAAAATACAGTCACTATTAGAGTATGCATCGCCTATCTTGGTGAGATTACCAAATTATCTCTCAAACGATTAAAAAAAATCACAAAACAGATGATTTGACATAATTGGCATTTAGATAATTACCTTATCAACATTGGTGGAACGACGTAAATATTATACCAACGTGACATCCTGAGAACAATGAATACTGTAACTCACTTAAATCAGACATCTGTAGAAAATGTAAATCAAGCTTATAATCTAAGATCAATTATAGTTAACAAACAAAATAGCAAGATCTGGAAGCAAGAGACACAGAAACTCCTTTTTGCCATGGGTCTGCCAGGGCTCTTAAAATAAATTACTAAAGTACATATTTATAATCTTAACTTTTTTGATCAATAAAGTATATATATCATTATATATTATATATTACTAACGATTTTTTTTATTGTCGATATGCATCTGACCTGTGGTCACATCTCACTGGCTTTGGCAACTAGTATGTTAAACCCACTAATTCTGGTAGTTGCAGTGGAGTGAAATGCCAGCTAACTTATGGATAATGAAAAAGGAGCACATCTCAGTACATTTAACAAAATCAAGGGAATAGAGTGAAGTGTGAAGTGTATGCTTCTTGGGTTGATGACGAATACAACAAATGCGTTAAAAAAATTTGGCGTTGTCAAGAATGAATGTTGGTGCTAAGGTAGATGGCAGTGATGCTGAAGTGCCAAAACATTTAGTCTCTCTGACCGCCCCATTAGATTATTGCTTGAAACGGCTACAGTCTAAGGCTTGGAAGTCCATGGTTCGTGGTGTCCGTTTACCAAATAGTTTAATATGTAGCAATAAAAGTAGATTCGCAAAAACGCAACTAATTTGTTTCCAATAGCAAAGGATCCACTTCTTCTTTGACACTTAACTCAATTGAGAGCTTTAGCTTAGAGAATGCAGGGTTCAATTCACCTAAAGGAACGGGGAAAGCGACATACGAAAAATAGTATTAACGCATGGTCTCTCCATCTCAAAAAAGTCTTGCAAAAACGTTTTCATTGAAAACTTTTTAGAGTCGATTTTAGAAAAAAAAAATCAGCAGAAGACATAAAACAAAAGAAAGTTGCAGGAAATCTAGTAAATGATCTGAAGGAAATCATTTTTAAAGTCAAGAAAGCAAAGGCTGTTGACGAAAGGGTGCCCTGCTCAGCAGCACAATTCCTGTATTTGAGGCTACAATAAAAGAAATTAAGCATTTCAGATATACGAAAATGTTTTTTAATCTAGACATGTTTCGACATTGTCACAATGCCATCTTCAG